>OY776278.1:38990469-39170469 GCA_963675445.1 Linnaemya vulpina | reverse complement strand
TACAGATGTAGGTAATAATATGAATTATACCTTCAATTTTTATATTTGTGCTTATTCTTTTTCCCAAAAGTTATATTAAAATTTAAAGTGATCAAAACTTTAATACAACTTTTGGGAAAAAAGAACCAGAAACGAAAATAAAAATTAAAGAGCACAATTCCCAAAAACATGTACTAATGGGAATTCTATTTTGCTTAGCATATATAAGTTCAATAGAATTTTGTGCATTATTTTGTTACTTAAGGGATTTCCAGTAGCATATAACCAGGGTTGAGTGTCCACTGGATACATTAATACATATATTATCAATATCCTATGGGTATCCTGTTCGGGATTTGAATAATGAATAATATTATCAGTTATAACTTTTATATAAGGAATTATGTCTCAAAAAAATATATTCTCTAAGTTACCGAATAAAGGGGTATATATATATATATGTATATATATATATATATATATATATATATATATATATATATGTATATATATATATATATATATATATATATATATATACATATATATGTATATATACATATACATATATATATATATATATATATATATATATATCTATATATATATATATATATATATATATATATATATATATAAATATTTATAATATGCAATTTATTTGTTGGGCGGTTAAGCAATATCTATATTCATTGCATTGGCGCTTCTTACCAAATCGTCAGTTGACTTCAACCACAGTTTTGCAAAGTTTCAAACTTCTCAACTTATGAAAAGACTTTTATAAACCATCTGAGAATTATGTTAATAAATTAACTTTAAAAATTCACAAATGATTTCAAAAAATCACATTATAATAAGTGTAGCAGGCTATGAAACTTATACAAAACCCAACAAACAACTTTTATTCGATATGAATCTATTTTATTTTTCTACACCTTTATACAATTAGAAATCCTTTATTATTAACAGTGGCATGTTGTTGTACTAGAGAAATGTTGATGTAGGCACTACCATACATACAAACTTGCATTCGAGCATTTTTTAAAGGAACATCGTAACATGTAATGCCGACGATTCTCAGAACATCGGATGCTTAACTTAGTTGGAAAGTGACGTTTTCAAAATTTGTTTACAATACTTCTACTTGTTAAGTTTGACATTTTGAACGGGTTAACTTTAAGTAAACTTTTGTTGGAAAAGTAGCACCACCAATCATGTGGGCAATTGGTGTTGGACTGTGATGCGTAGGAAGGAATGTATTGTTGTTTCATTCTTTATTACAGATACACTTACCCCTTATGTATATGTAATTGTTTGTTCATAAGCAGAGGATTTATGAATGGTCATTAAAGTGTAAGGTATTTGATTATAATTAATTATTATACGAGGTGCTACAGTTTTAAATTTATGTGAATAAAACGGTTAGCGGTTCGGGCGTTAAATGACATCAATTATAAAAACATTAAAATATTTTAAGTGAATGTAAAAGGTTAGTAAAATAGCAATTGATTTAAAATTGATTAATATAAAATGATATAAGCGGGTCATGTACATAAACAAATAGAAAAATGTGTGGTTATTATTTATAAGATAGTTTGCTAGAGGCATTTAGATTCAATAATTCGATGTGTTATATTTTATGTAAAATTGCTTAGGACGGTCATCCTTCGAATTAAGATCAGTATGTCTCCTTCCAGAATTGCAATTTTTGTTGTGGTTATTCCTAGTGAGAGAAGTGAGAAGATTGGGTACACAATATCTTGTGCACCTGCAATATTATTTTGCTTTTTAAATTCGCACTTGTTTAGTGCGTATTTGAATTTTGTTTAATTTCATTTAGGCAGTTCAATGAAAAACGCATAATATAACGAAGAGGTGCGTGCTCTTAGAGTGATACAAGTTTAAATCATAATAAAACATAATAATATATTTTTGATATCAATGAAACGGTCTTTATTGGATAGAAAATCTTATGACATAAATGTTTAAATATGATTTCGGCTATGTGGCCGCCAAGGCTAGCGCGTTCAAGGCGCAATCTGGAACACCAATTTTCACAATCTTTTCGCAGCATTTGCGGCCGTTTCCCGCTGATAACTCTTCGAATGTTGATTTCCAGGTGTTCAATTATTTATTGTGTATCAACGTATACAAGTGACTTTACAAAACCCCAAAAAATAATAATCCAATGGGGTTAAATCGCACGATCTTGGGGGCCAATTTTTCGTCAAAAATTTCCTTGAGTAAATCAATTGTAGCGCCCGCTGTGTGGCATATGGCTTCGTCCTGTTGGAACCACATATCAGCAAGATTAATGTCAGCTAATTGAGGTACGAAAAAACTTCGAATCATGTTCCCATACCGTTCACCATTGACAGTAACATTCTGACCATCATCGTTCTTGAAGACATATGACTGTAAGGCTTGTAGATTCTCCTCACTCCAAATGCGACAATTCTGTTTATTTTCGTACCCATTCTACAAAAAATGGGCTTCATCGGAAAATAAAATTTTGAATGGACGAAGTGCACGATAAGTTTGACGAACAGAACCATTATTTTGATTAAAAATTTCCACAATTCGCACGCGTTGCTCTGGTGTAAGTCGATCCATTATGAAATGTCAAAGCAAACTAAAAAAAGCAACTATCAGCTGTTAAATGGGTGGTCAAATAAAGCAGTGATGCCAACTCAAAGTTGTATCACTCTATAAAAAACACCCTAGATAAATAAAATATTTTGCTAAAATAAATTTCAATAGCCAAATTCAATTGTTTTTCATTCGGAATACCGTTTATTATTAGAATCAGTTTTCTTTTCAAATCAGCTTATTAAATTATTGAATTTGCAATGAAAAGATTTTATATGGTACTGCGTTCTTTTTTTTTTACTAAAATAAATGAATTCAGTAACTTGAAATTAAATTTTGTTCGACCAATTGCTCCATGTCTTAATTTCAGCGATGAGAGCATCTCCGGGACTAATTGTGGCCGACACTTGATTGTGTGTATAGATTTTGTAGTCTCCGTTTAGTTTTTGCATGCGTACTAATTTTTCCAACAATAATTTCGCTGCTTCTAAAGCTGTTCTACTGGGTAATCGGTCGATGAAATTCCCTATGAAAGCAACTCCCAGCGAACCTTCATTATAGCCTTTAGCTACAGCGCCTTGATGATCCGATCCACGACCTTCATAAATGTTACCATCGTTTCCAATAAGATAATTGTAAGAAATGTCATCGAAATGTTTCATCGATATATGCATGTTTTGAATTTTGTGTACTTCTGCGGCGCATGTCTCCTGAGTGCGGATAATAATTAAATCAGTTTTGTAAGAGTATTTGAATGAAAAAAAGATAAAAAGAAAAAGTTTGGCTTATAAGTTACCAATCATTTCATAATATCTATTTATCAAAGATTATTAAAATTTTATAGAACAGTCTTTGCACTTGCCCAGATTTTAACTACAATAAAGGCATTGATTTCTGATTCAAATAATTAACTTTTTTATTATTGTTAGATATTACTTTTATTTATAAAACTCCAAATTACACTCAACAAATTTTACACGAGAAGCAATTTTAAAAATTTTTGCAGTTTAAAAACTTTTTGACAAGAATGTTATATTCAATTGCACAAGTGCAATATGTTGCAGTAGCATATATTTAATGCAGGGCAGGATTTTAAATTGTGTTATAATTCAGGTCTTTTTTGAAAACACATAATAAATTAAAAACCACTGATTTCAATATTGATTTTAAGACAAAAACAAAAACAATTTTCCCTACTGTTGAAAATGTAATTCCACGCTTAATAAAATAATTTAGAGCCAGCTCCGCGATATCGCAAACTATCGTTCGATCTAATAAATAACATTTAAAAAAAAAAAATTTAATTTTTTTTTGTTCTAAATGTTATTTATTTAGTCGAACGATTACTTGCAGCTTGAACGAGCAGGCAGTAAATCTTATATCGATTTGTTTTCTAGAAAATAATGCAACATTTTTCACACTTTTTAACAGAAAATGGCAACATTTGGCCATTTCAAAATAAGACATTTGCTAGAAATGAATCCAACATAATTCACGAAAAATAATTTCTGTTTTAAGACTTTTCCAAACCGCCACTTTTTAGAAAATAAGTGAAAAAATGTTACCTGTTTTCTAGAAGAGAAAACGCCATTAGCTTACAATTGCATGTGAATATGTACACTCCCGATCAATTGACTACTCACAGAAAAATTCTTAAATTAGTACAAGAACAATTTCATTACCCAGTCCATGGCGTATTTAAATGAAATCTCAAAAGTGATTCTCTTTAAATGTACGAAAAAAGTGAACAAATAAAATTAACTTGCGATAGGCGGCAGTAGGGCAATAGCTGATAAAAACTTTTCAGAGAATCTTGAAAAATTAAAAATAGTTAATCCCCCACATTCTTGTACACGTAACTGAGATAACAGTTGACGATTGTGAGTTGAACACGCCAAACAGCTGCAACATTAAAGTTGTTGGCGAGTTCTAATCGCAGACTACGAACGAGTATGTGGCAAAATATATATTTAAAAAAAATTAACGCGTATTCGCTTTACAGATTAATTGGAAAATTAATTTTTAAATAATTTTGTAATCAATTTTATAATTGACTAATTTTATGATTCATTTAAAGTTGTCTCTTTTTATAATTAACTTTTTCTCTGTGGTTTCATTTTACCATAGAGTTATATTTAGGTCCGTTATTATAACTTCATGTTAGTTAAAAGTATGATTTTCTCAGACTTATAAAAAGTTTTTCTTTATTACAATTTCACTTAAATTTAAAGTGAACAATAAGTTGAAGGCAAGATCTTTATTGCCTTGTAATAAGAACAAACTATTTATACGCCCCAGAATATTCTACTTCGAACTAATATGGAGTTGCAATAACGGGCCTAAAATGAATAACTTTTCAACTTTTTACTTTAATTTCTTTTTCTTTAATTTTCACTTGAAACCTTAAAAATATATTCTATAACAACTTACTTTCTTATCGCATGTATTGGTGGCCGTGTGAGCAATAATAACGCGATCGACTGGCAATTTAAGAGGCGTCAATGCTGCTACCGGTTCCTTAGCGTTCCATTCTAGCCGTGTTGCAATATTTACATCTGCCCAGGCCAACGTTAATAAACTGAACAATGCAACTACTTGTAGAGCAGGAGAATTTTTAATCATTTTCATTTAACTTCTTATCTTAAACTAAAACTGATTCACACAGTCGTTGCTCTGTTGAGTCTATATTTCTAATGAACCTTTTGATATTGTAAATGAATCTTTTTACTAAAAAAAAGTTCGTCACAGCAATTAACCCAGTAAACATTCTAATGACAGGGATAATTTTCAACATTATTAGCAAATAGATGTTTCAGATTTTTAAGGTTAAAATAAACTAATAAAAGTTGATTTTGCTACACAAAATGATTTTGTTAAAACTAATTTGAAAATTTTTAACTTCCCTCTGCGAAAATTTTAATTTTTTGAAAACCGAAAAGTTGTTGGGTTTATACCGTTGAAAAAAATCGAGTTCTCATCTGGTTACTGTTTCAGGTTCCAGAAATATACGCGGACTAATTCTGGGAGCCAGTCACTGTGCCTGTATAGATGTGTGTGTGTTTGTGTGTGTGTGTGTGTAAGTACGTGAGCCACTCATAACTTTTGAACGGCTTAGCCGAATCTATTTGAACCGATCCCAGCCAGTAGATTTTAAAAAGTGTCAAAAAATTTAGAAAATAAATATTCTTAAGTGTTATTTTTTAGAACTTTTAAACGGGTTAACTGATCAATTCCGGAAACTAATCAACTCTTGACATTTAAAAACCACGTCGACCTTTGCAGGCTGGGTCAAAATTAGTTAATCCATTCTAAAGAAATCTTGAACGAAAAAATTTAAAAAAAAGTGAATTAATTTTAAAAACTCCGAAATTATATACCTGATCAATAGTGTTCTCGATTCTTTCGAAAGCTACTTCAATCCCAGTCGGTTGAATAGAAAAATAAAGTAACAAACCAGGGGGCAAATTACGCTACTCGATACCGATCTTATATGAATTGTATTGCAATTTCGATCGACATTGAATGCGATAGTTTGGCTCCAGCTTATAAAAGCTTTAAGGTTAAATTTAGCGAAAAGTCAACCGTTTTCCATACTTTTTTAAACTGTTTTGAATAGAGTTGTGAACAACTCTTTTAATAGATTGTTTTGGAAACAAAAAACTTCGCTCAAGAAAATATAATTTTAATGGGTTTAGTCGGATTTTTTTTTGTGTAAAACGATCCTTTGAAAGATTTCGCCACAACTTTAGTTTTGAATAGGTTTGCAACTTTGTTTTTGTCTGTGCTAAGTTGGGTGCTGCCAAGTTAGTTACTGCAAACAGCTGATAATGTTTGAAGAAGACATAGGAAAAACCACCACATCTGAACTTTTTCTTTCAGAATTGGCTTTCTATTAATATTTCCCTAATTTTAAAATACTCGTATGAAAAATATAGTAAGATAATTAATCGATTATATTTTTTTGAAATATATAATTTACAATAGGCGATGAAAATTGTAAATATAACAAAAAGTTTTCAGAGAAATATTTTAATAGTCAAATGCTCGCTACGGCTTCAGTGGGCATGCCTCTATGCGACCATCCATATTTATATTGACTCTGGGGAATAATGGAGGCTCACTATCGTTAATATACCGAATTTTCACATCCTTTAGCTCTTGAATTATTCTTCGCTTTTTGACACACAATTTTTCTTTTAAATATCTCTAACGAAGGAAGTCCTTCGTCGATAAGTGTAGCAAAAAGTTCAACGGCGAAATAAAAAGAAATTTTTAATTTTCGTGTGTCCTCTTAACAATATCCCCTCCTTTCTAGTGCAGGCACAATGCACTGCATATGTGGGCGTCATGCTCTGAGTGCTGGCTCAAGACAAAAAAAAACCCCCCCTAAAGAAAGAAGTCCAACGGTGCCAAATCATGTGATCGCCACGATATCCATTGAATTCTAGTTCGAAAGAGCAATTTTTTCTTGTGGCAAGTGGCGCTATTCTATTGGAGTCATATTTCGGCCAGGTCAATATGCTTAATATCTGTCCATTATCATCTTGCGATAGCAAGCATCAGTTACAGCAACTAATTGACGGATCTTCTGTCACACTATCGTGGACCAACAACAATATTTTCCGAAGAACGAACTGGGCCAGCATGCCAAGATGCTTTCGCATTTTCTACGGACCTGATTTAGTGAAAGTTGAGCTCAATTCTCTCGATTGTGAACCAGTTTTGTAAAAAAAAATCACGCATTTTGATCTGAGAGATGATTTTCAGCGATCTTAACGCGAACCTCTGCATGGTTGTATTTGTTAAATATTGAAACAAAGAAAACTCAAAACTTGACGGATCTTCTGTCACACTATCGTGGACCAACAACAATATTTTCCGAAGAATGAACTGGGCCAGTATGCTAAGATGTTTTCGTATTTTCTACGGACCTGGTTTAGTGAAAGTTGAGCACAATTCTCTCGATTGTGAACATATTTTATTAATAAAATTACGTATTTTGATTTGATTTTCAGCGATCTTAACGCGCTACTCGATTGTACACCTCTGCATGATAGTATTTGTCAAATACTGAAACAAAGAAATGTCAAATTTAGTTGGGCAAAAAACTTGACGTTAATATGTGACTCACAATTAAAGGGATTGGTGCACTCTTTAAAAACAAAAACAGCTACACGACAGTTTGTAAATCAGCTGTTATAAAAAATAAAGGAAAGTACAACAACAAATGCACTGATTTCTATGACATATTTATAATAATGTATTGTGTTCAAATTTATTGCACACACTGTGAATTAAAACCTGGATTTATTAAATTTGCAGTGTGAACGCAAATTCACATGTTTACGATTTGAATGTAAAACGCAGATATTTGAAAGTATTAAATAAATCTTTTTTTTTTGTAAATTAGCGGATTTGACCTTGAGCCTAAATAATAATTATAACTATAGTTCGATCAATAAAATACAAATTCAAGAATTTAAAATAAAGCAAAACAATTTATTTTATTATTATTATTATTGCACTTCGTTATACAGTAAAAATATAAGCTGTTTGTATGTATATAATTTACATACATACAAACCTTGAAGATTACATTTCAGATAAACTAAAGAAATAATTTTAAAGTATAAAAATTATATATTTAATATCTTAAATACTAAAGGCCTGATGTACACGTTTATATTCTGACTTATAACAGTTTAATAAAAGTAATTTTTATAAAGAAAAGTTATTCTATGAGCTTCATTTTTATTGTAAATTTTTAACTACTCATTTCTAAAGATTCATATTTGCCCTATTTAAAAGTAACGTGTTTTTTTTTATAAAATTAGCGTTTCAATATTTAATAAAAGGATTTTAATGTTTCTAACCTTAAATTTTTATTGATGTAGGCAATATGAAATTTGAGTTGAGAAGGCAGGAGAAAAAAGTGGAAATTATTTTTTTTTTTTAATTAAAATTTATAAAAGTGTCTGCAAATATTTATAATAGACTACAATAATTCTTTCCATTCTACAGCAGTATAAAACTGTTACTAAATACATTTCTTATACTCGTACTTATTTAATAAATCAGAGTTGGGAGTAGGGCACACTATTGTAAATAATACTAAGCATTTACATACGCCGCTAAAAGTTCGAAAAACTCGGTCATACTTTTAATATAAACACACAGCAAATTTAGAATACCAAAGCAATTTGCATGCCATAAGACGTCAAGGCAGTAAACGGTACTTTAAAGTTGTAATTAATGTTTCTACCTGTCAAATGCATTTGATTTATTTCTCCAAGTGAGTAAAAAAGTGCTGGTTTATTGATTAAATAAATTTAAAATACTACTGACATTAATAATCTATTAATGATATGAACTAAAGTGTTGCCAATTGTGCGGGTTTTATAATCGAATAAAATATCACAAATGATCGAATAAAACATCATAAATCTTTTCTTATTCAAACAGCCGAATAATTTTAACAGTAGCAGCGCCGAATTTACTAATTCCTCTAGAACTACCACCTTGACAAAATAATCTATTAATGATATGAGCTAAAGTGTTTCCAATTGTGCGGGTTTTATAATCGAATAAAATATCACAAATGATCGAATAAAACATCATAATTCTTTTGATATTCAAACAGCCGAATAATTTTAACAGTAGCAGCGCCGAATTTTCTAATTCCTCTAGAACAAATTCCTCTTGACAAAATTGTCTCTTAGAAACGTTCTTTTATTTTCGAATGTGACACAAACTTTTATTAACCCTGGATATTTACTATTAATTTTAGTACATTAAAACGACAAACAATTTTTAAAATTAATTCTACTGGAACAATTTTTAAAGTTTAAAATAGACAAAAATATTCGTAGCTAAGAATTTTATAAATAAAATAGTAAGAAATAACATACAAACATTTTTACTCTTTTAAAATTTGACAAGAATTGGAGCAAAATAAAAGAGTTATATGATAAATTATCAAAATAAAAGAGTTGTATTATAAATGAGCTTCGTCAGTTCGATGAACAGTAACCATCCAGGGTTAATTTATATAAAACACTCTATTTATTAAAAACAAAAAGATAATAGGAAAAGATGTAAAAAACTTTGATTTTGCAACAAAAGTTGCTTATATTTAATAAGCGTATATCGCACAGATATATTCTTATTTTTTTCTGCCGATTTTTGTTTTAGTAGCACTTTTAGTGTGATTTCTTATATAAAATAGCATGTTTAATTACATACTGTGGCTATACGTTCGAAAAGCAACGAAAGAAAGCTTTCATTTGTTGTATATTTCGATAGAGGGCATTCAAAATTGAAGACATAAAAGTGCAGAAATATATGACGAACTTTGGAGCCCGTTCGGGCAAATGCAGGGGTGGCTAACAAACAGTACAACACATTTTGAAATTGTGGTAATTTTCAAAGCGGAAACTTTGCGTGTAATCGGGGAGATCCATATAAACGAGATTTAAGCCGAAACACATTTTAATAAACTTCCCTCAATTTTACAAAATGAGTTATTTCAATAAATTTAGTTATTTAAAAGCTCCTGGTGCATGTCTGCACGCATTAGTGATGTGCAAATATTCGTATTCGAATATTCGCACTCGTGTTCACTTATTACACGAAAGCAAAAAGTAATAATATTAAACACTTAAAGGCTTTTGACATATAAAAATTAACCCTGGATGGTTACTGTTATTCGAAACGACGAGATTCATTTACCTTTTTTTTTTATTAATTTTAAGGGAGAACAAGTTTTTACGTTATATTTTATTTTATTTTTTATTATCTTTTTAACATACTTGGCTAAAAATATTTTGTTTATTTAAAACTTTAAAAATTGTTCCACTAGAACTATTTTTGAAAATTTTTCATCAAAGAGTAACCTTAATAATGTCCAAAAATGAAGAGCAACCATCCAGGGTTAAAAAATTCAATTATTTCAATGCAGAGATTCAACCAGCATAGAGTTGAACAAAAAAGCCTTTATTCGCCTCTGTTAGACAAAAATCTAGGATGAAATAAAACTGATTTTTATTACAGTGAATTGATTATAAGTTTTTGTGCATAACAAGCGAATTATTTTTTGTTTGTTTTATTTATTCTTCAAAAAATAAAAACTGCTTTCATTTGCAATAGACCATCGACATCCATTTTTTTATAGAAATTTGTCTTTTTATCTTGTAAAATTTTGAGTAATTTTTATTTACTTTCATGTACGCGAACAGAATTAAGAACTTTCTTTTCATACAAAATTGTTTTTTACATAATTTTTATGCTTATAAACTTCTTATAAGACGATTTTTTTATAGACAATATATTATTGCCTAACTATTCCAAACTATTGGAAAATAATTTGAAATACCGAAGGAACGTAATAAGACTTTAGAATTTCATTAGGGCAATCTTTTATACCGAAAGTTGTTTGTAAACTTAACTTCTTCTTTGAAAAAAAAACCCAACGCAATTAGCCCATTAAATCAAATTTGAAAGGAATTAAAAATTTCGATACCAACAATTAAAAAAATTTGAAAAGCCATGGCTTGTGCTAAACTAACAAAAGGGCAAAATGTTCAAATATTGTTAAGAAAATTACAACAAACAAACAAAAATATGGTTTTAGAAACATGGAACAATATATTAAGAAATATATGACATGAAGAAAAATAATGAAACGGCAATACTGGGACATAATAAAAGTATGTTTGATACAATTCTCGTATCCTAATTTTCATAATTAAATTGTCACAAATTGAAAATGTTATTATATTCCATTAAGCCATCCAACTAGTGGTAATAAATAAAAATACACATGAGTACTGATGTGTGAAAGTGTAGCGGCTTTCGAAAACAGCTGTGCTACTCTGCTGAGTAATTTTAATGCATAAAACTATTGTTGACTTTTGTTTTGGAGTATTTTTCATGTCTTTCTGAATCAAAAACATTTTTCTTCGAATAATTAGCCTGTTAAATTAAGTTTAGAAATTCAGAAAAATATTAAGTCGCACCACTGAGGTATAAATAACTTGTTGCAACAGCTGTTTAGATGCTGCAGCTGTTGCTTTGAAAATAATTATGTATGCAGTTGGTGTTATGGCGGCCAATGTTGCCATTTAGCATGTTGTCTTTATAGCTTAAAGTGACTGATCATTGACTCCTGTTAGCAATTCAGTTGCTGGGACAATTCTTATATCGCGAAACCGAAACAAAAATCACTTTCGAATGCGTCACACAATCTTAATGATAGATGACTGTAAGTCGACTACAATTGCAGGTGTATAGCAGGGATGTCCGCTTTGTATTCCACAAACGTCTTGATATCTTGCAAGATATTAGAAAGACTTAGCAGTTTACTGTCTGAATAATAGCGGATATTTCAGAATACAGAACGCAATAGCCATCTGGAAAGCCGCACAGCACGAGAACGACAACAATTATTTTCATATTCACGGTCGGTTAATGATTCCGATTATTTACAATCACTAATATCGCATTCTATTTGTTAATGGAACGAAATTTAAGCTCTCTGCTCCCAACTCTAGTGAAATATTCTTAACGATTGACTACTATTTGTCTGACCAATGTGGCCAATTTTCAAAACTTTTGTACAAAGCGTCCGCTGACGTTGCAACTGAAGTTGGATCCAATTTGTTAGCACCCACAATTCTATAGTCTGATGAAAGCTTTTTCAAGCGAACTCCTTCCTCCAACAATAATTTGGTCACATTCATTTGTTTATATGAAGGCGGTTGCTTTTTAAACGATCCAATATAGGCAAAAGTTATACTACCATCGTTGAAACCTTTTATGACAGAACCCCTATTATCCCAGCCACGACCCTCGTAAACATTTCCATCACTGCCAATTAAGAAATTGTAGATAATATCATCCTGCCGTTGCGACTCAATATTATAAGTTTGCGTTATGCGTACCGTATAAGTGCAGGCAGCCTGAATAAAAATAATATTAAGAAGATTTTAAATTTATGTAAAACTAATTAACAATTTAGGTAACCGACCTGGGTTTCACATTCTGATGTTCTGGTTGGTATCACTATGACACGATCAACGGGAAGTTTTAGTTTGACCCATGGATTAAATGGCGGTTGGGCCAGCCAACCAACTCGAGGTACAATACGCAGCACATATCCACCTCCGACATTGTCCTGGGCTTAAATATATAAAAATGATTAAACAATTTTTATAATACTTTTGAGGGGGAAAAATATATAATTAATTTTTTGCAATAAAACGAGTATTACAAATTAAATAATTAGTGGTAGCAGTCTCTGTCGCTGGCAGCCTATCAGTCCGATTTCCGTCGCAGCCTAGAAAATCGTTTACTCACTTGCATTTAACCCCGGATGGTTACTGTTCGTCGAAATGACGAAACTCATTTACTAATTATCATATAAATCTTTTTTTTTTCTTGAATTCTTATCTAATTTTAAGAGAGAAAAAAAAGTTTTTATTTAATATATTATTATTTTCTTGTTTAAAGGCGTTTTTTTTCTGAAAAGTGTGTAACACTTTTTCACATCTTTTCTAATTCGTGGCAGTTTGAAGAAGTTTTAAAGCAGAAACTATTTTTCGTAAAGAATGTTGAAATAATTTCTAATAAATTCTTTACATTCAATTGACAACATGTTGCCATATTCTGTTAAAAGGTGTAAAAAATGTTACACTCTTTTCTAGAAAAGAAATGAACATAGATATTTTTGTCTTTTTTAAACTTTAAAAATTTTTACTCTAGAATTATTTTTAAAAATTGTTAGTCCATTCAACGGAGAGTAACCTTAATGTACAAAAATGAACAGTAACCATACAGAGTTAGTATCTTTAATAATTTTTCCCTTTTTAATGATTTAATAGTTGCAGAGCCGTCGAACAAAACTGGACACGTCTTCAGTCGGGCTCCCCAAGTACTCATTGCAGAAATCACTAAACAATTTCGTTCAAAACCAGATCGATCCTAAAAATGTAAACTGACTTTCTTTGCTGACCTCTGTCTGGTAGTTCAGTTTTTAGCCTGTCCTTTTCACGGGACTAGTCTGGTTTTGCCCGTCCGCTCTTCATAATAACGTTAATAATGTCTATGGAAATTTTTTCTTGCTTCAAAACTGTCCCTTCTGAATATTTATAATATATCAATTCTAAAAAAATATAAAACTACTGAAAAGTTTTGAAAAAAAACTCATTATTAATGGCTTAAATTTTTCTAAATGGCATGGCTTTATATCGACTGGATTTACAGAATAGGCAATTCAATTTTTCTGGGACTGGAACACTATACAGACAGACGAGACCTTTTAAGTTTTTGAACTTTAATAATGGGTGTTTTTTATAGAGTGATACAAGTTTAAGTCATAATAAAACATATTAATATATTTTTGATATCAATGGAGCGGTCTTTATTGGCTAGAAAATTTTATGACATTAATGTTTAAATATGATTTAGGCCATGTGGCCGTCACGGCTGGCGCGTACAAGGTGCAATATGGAACACCAATTTTCACAAACAGTAACATAAACAGCGCATAAAGCGCACCAAACAGTAATATTCTGTGGCTGTAAGGCTTGTGGATTCTCCTCACTCCAAATACGACAACTCTGTTACGTACCCATTCAACCAAAAATGGGCTTCATCGGAAAATAAAATTTTGAATGGACGAAGTGCACGATAAGTTTGACGAACAGAACCATTATTTTGATTAAAAATATCCACAATTTGCAAGCGTTGCTCTGGTGTAAGTCGATTCATAATAAAATGTCAAAACAAATTAAACAAAAAGCAACCATCAGCTATTAAATGGGTAGTCAAATAAAGCAGTGATGCCAACTCAAAGTTGTATCACTCAATAAAAAACACCCTTCATTTATATCGTTATGAATAAATGAAAAAAAAAATGGGAACCGCTTCACCCTAAAGGCCACCCCGCCAATTTCCCGCTAATTTTTGAACTCTTCCAGATAAAACACTTTTATTTTAATTTTCAAAGTGCTAAAACTTTCGAGTGAATAAAACGATTCGCGCGTGATAAGCGATGATTGATCTAGTTTTTAATTACCATAACAGAATCGAGAACCAGAATATATATTTTGGTTTTTTTTCAATTAATTCCTTTTCCGAATTTTGTTTTGTTTATGACGAATGGATTAACCGGTTTGAGCCCGGTCTCCGGTGATCGACATGGTATTTCCATTGACCGTCATCGAGATCTGATGATAACTCGATGTTATTTGAGGTAAAATCAATAACTTTGCAATTTAAATTTTTTACATTTTCAATTTTCTTAGCGAGAATTTAAAAAAAATTATCTACATATTGGAGCTGGTAAAAATTACCGGTTGATAACATTTTAAATTTGTTTTCAAAGTTCTTAAAGGCTCTGAGAAAGAGATAAATATGTGAAGAAAACAGGGCCCTAAACGGTTACAAGTGATATAGGATAACTGTTATGGGGAACTGTTATTTTGTGACCTTAAAAACAAAATAACCATTTAAACCAGTTATTTTTTAACATGAAAATAAAAGATCTAATGAAATTCATGAAACTGTTTTGAGGAGTTTTTTAAACTCATTTGAGGAGTTCATTTTACTCATCATAAAATAAAACTCAATATAATATAACGCAGTGTAATCTAATGACCCTGTATTTCAATTGATTAGATCGTAATTAAAATAAAAATAATTGGTGATTGTAAAAAAATACACAAACAAAATTAATATGATTTTATAAAAAAAAACAACTCCTCATAAAATATAATATTCTTTGTATTAAGAGAAATAAAATACTCTTTTTAGGAGAATTTTATATAGACGAAAAAATAAAACTCCTTAATTAGTAAAACTCTTTTTTTTAAGAGTAATAAAATACTATTTTTAAGAGAGTTTTATACCGACGGAAAAATAAAACCTCTTAACAAGTAGAACTACTATTTTCAAAAGTGAAATAAAATACTCTTTTGTAAGAGAGTTTAATTTAGATAATAAAACAAAACGAAATTCTTAAGAGTTTCATCTGAAACTTTACATTTTCTTGGGAAAATAATTCTTAAAAGTGCAGTTGAGAGCATGTTTTCGACGACGCCAACACGAAGAGTTTTTGAGTTGAAGTTTTTCGGATATCTTTCATTTACAGTCAATGGTAATCAATTGGCAAGCAAATGGTGCTGCTTTCATTATAAAAGCAAAACACGTTTAGGGCGACAGCACCCCTGGGACCGACTATTAAAAATAGTGCATTAATTGACTGGTAAGTTTTATGTCAATAGAAAAGAATCTATCGCAAGTAGTTTTTAATCTATTAATTGCCTGAAGAGATTTTGCATTTGGCGTTTAGGTTTTCATTGAATTATCAATGCATTTATAACTCGATTATAAAAGTCAAGTGCCAAGTAAGTCAAGTAAAAAAGCTGATATTAAATTATTATTTTTATTTTGACTATAAAAATTAATAAAGTTTAATTCATTCAACAGTAACAAGTTTTTCATTATAAAGGGTGCTTTTTTATAGAGGTGTAGAACTTTGCAATGGAATAACATGAAAATGAACTTTTTAAGTTGACGCTTTCCGCATTCGAAAGATAAACTTTTGTCATAATAATTAAATATGACTTCTGGAAAACTGAGCGCCACGGCTGGCTCGGGCGTAATCTAATCTGGGGACTCAATTGTCGATGGCTATTTCCAACGCGGCGATTGTGGTCCTCTAAGTGATCTATCGTTTCAGGCTTATCGGCGTAGACTAGCGACTTTACATATCCCAACAGAAAATAGTCTCTCGCCGTTAAGCGACACGATTTTGGAGGTCGATTCACGGGTCCGAAATGTGAAAGTGTGCGGTTACCAAAAGTTTCATTCAATAAATAATCAATTGTGGCACGGACAGTGTGTGATCGAGCGCCGCCTTTTTGAAAAAGCTCCTACACTTCGTGATTGTTCAATTGTTGAACGATTAACTCAGTAATCATGGCTCTATAGCGATCGCCATTGACTGTAATATTCTTACCAGCGTCGTTCCTAAAGTTGAACGGACCAATGATTCCACCAGCCCACGAAGCACACCAAACGGTCAGTTTGTGTGGATGTAACAATGTCCCAACACTAGACTACGAACACTCGGGTTACTGCAGTCATTTAAAAAAAATTAACGTTTCCATTCAAAGAGAAGTGGCCTTCATCGCGAAACAAAATTTGCGCGATACGTATTTCGAACAAAACCATGATTTTCAAAATAAATTTGCACAATTGAAGCGTCAGTTTATTTTTTTTACTACCAACTATCAGACAGCTGATAAAACGGCCGCTAGTTGAAAAAGTGTTGCCAGCTTAAAGTTTTATAGTTCTGTAAAAAACACCCTTTTTATACTATTACCAATCCTTAAATTTGCATTTAAAACAATTTTTTAATTTCCTAAACTTTATTGGAGCATAAATAGAAGTGCACAGTAAAATATATACAAAAAAAATAGTCACTAGTTATGTCAGATTTATATTGTCTGACCAATGTTGCCACTTTTTAATTCTCTGATACAACATTTCGCCTGGACTCTCAGTTGCTCCCAATTGTCGTGCGCCATAGAGTCTATAATCAGGTGATAATTTCTTGAGACGCACGCCCTCTTCCAATAGTAACAGACAGGCATCCAACTGGACCTCAGTAGGTGCGACTGAAACATATGTACCGATAAATGATATACCAACGCTATCGCGATTATAGCCTTTGGTATGGGCGCCCACGAAATCCCAACCACGACCCACATAAACACGCCCATCACTGCTTATAAGGAAATTGTAAGCGATATCATCCCATCCAAGTGAATACATATGAAATTCTTGTATCAATCTAACGCTCTGGGCACATATTTTCTGCAATTATTAACAATTGATTGTGGTTTCAGTTACTCGTATATTTCTGTGCGCCGTTACTGGCTTGATCAGCACGATAATTACTTACTGGTGAGTTGCATGGCTCGGAAGCTGTATGCGATATAACGGCACGATGTAAAGGTAATGCCTGTTTATCCAAATTATTCTTCTGCGGATGAGCTCTCCAATCACTTCGCTCAACTAAACATAACGTGCCGTTGCCCTTACATTTTGGGACGTCGTCGTCTGTGTAACTGTCATCTAGAATACATTGCAGTAGAGCAAACATTAGGGCGGTTTCTTAATGGCTTAACAATTTATTTATTGAGACAATGATTTGCTACACTTCACTCGAAATAAGTTTAAATGCAAATAAAATGATTGCGCACGACTACCATGAATCAGGTATGAAATGTCACTTTTTTACCGAGTCTTAAAAGCTTTTGAATTGTTTAAACTTCACTCCCATTCACAATAGTGGGACTATACGATTTATATTATAAATCCCGTGGCATATCAATACGATCATATTTACCTTGACGCATTAGCGCATGTTATTGAGAGAACGTCATCCACCATGAAAAATAAGTTCTTTGGTACAATTTCCAAACATAACATCTTTGTTAAAAAGTACCTTTTACAAAAAACTTTTTTGAAACAAGTACCTTCCGGAAAAGGTACCTTTTGCACCAGGTACATATTAAGAAAGTGGTTTATTGAATTAAGTAAACAGAGTTTAACGAAAAAAGTACCGAAGAGGCGTACAAGTTGAACCCTTGTAACAGAGAATTTTTAAAAAGTACCAATATTTATTCGAGTTTTTTTCAGAAGAATAAAACGCTCCAAAAAGCTTTGTGCTGTGTACTAAACTTTAGCAGATATGCGAGCTGCTAAAAAAGTACCAAATTTGTTGTTTACCCTCTTTTACCCCCTAAAAGTGTATATACTATAAAAGTACCAAATATTTGCCGAATTTTTTTAACGCTTTATTTGCATGCCTTTAAGTTTCTAGTTTATCTGCTGTACTTGCCGATACAAAAAGTTACCGATTTTACCCGTTTTGCCCGCTTTTACAATATTTGCAGTAGACTTTTATAAAATATCTTTCCTCAGAACTATTTTTAAATGTAAATACAAACATAATTTATTATTAGCAAAAAAGTAACGAATAGGGTTACGATTTTACCCTTTCAAAAATGTACCAAAACTTGTTTGAGATTCTCGTCAGAAGTATAAAACGCACTGAAAAGCTCTTTCTGTTGTTTACTATAGTTTAGGAGATGTATGAAATGCTAAAAAAAGTACCAAATGTATTGTTTACCCTTATTTACCCACTAAAAGTGTATGTACTATAAAAGTACCTAATACTTGTCGTATTACTACCCTTAAGTTGCAAATTTTCAAAAAGTACCTCAACATATTTGAATTTTTTTACAGAAAATTAAAACGGACTAAAAATATTTCTTCCCTATACTGCAGTTTCGCGTATGTATAGAGAGCAAAAAAAGTACCAAATATTTTTTTTCTATTTTTAGTTTCCGAGATATAAAATTACCGAATTTGCGAGATTTTGCTCTTTTAACTTTCGAATTTAAAAAAAAATCCCTCTGCAGTAGAATTATACATCGGGAGGAGGGAAATTCATACACAGAATTTAAAGTTTCCTGACTTAGCGGTCAGTCAGTCAGTCATTATGTCACTCATTGATCGATGACTTCGCCTTGACAGCTGAGAATGTCTTGATATTTGTGTTTAAGTAAAAGGGTTGGCCAGATATCCTGCATCGCTGAAGGCCAGAATAAGATTTCAAAGTTGTAATAATTTTACTTAAAGAAAAAAATAATAATAATAAATATGTTCGATATAATTCTCGAATTCTATTTCATCATAAAATCTGTATAAATCAGAATTGTTATTACATTCAACTAAGCCCCGTTATAAGTGGTGAGAAGCCACACTGCACATGAGCATTGATAATGAAAGTGTAGCGGTCTTCGAAAACAACTGTTCTGCTCTGCTGTTTAAATTGAATAATGCAATTGATAATTACTTTGGCTTGCACCCTGTAACATTTATCTGTATTTCCGAGCTTAAAACATGTTGCGAACTATAGCCTAACAATCTTAATTACATTAACTACAGAAAACTCCTTGACTCTGAGACCTCTCCCATTACAACAGGCGCTGAACTCTTTTAGGGCTGCTTCCAGCCTTTGCGAAATGTGTCTAAATAGAAGCCGGATATTTCCATCGCTACATTGTCAGCTTGTAAAGCCGTTTTAATATTCTTTGAATCCAGGCTTAATATTATAATATTTTTGGGATAATTCCAGGATAGAGATGACCTTGAGGAGTACCTCAAGGTCAGCCGCCTAGCGATGACAGTTACTTGGGGCATTCATCCGATAAACCAAATTTCTGGAAAATAGTTCCTACTTCAAGTATATCGCAGTTTTATATTAGCATACGAGGTCTGTTCTAAAACAATTTTAAAATTTTAAGCACGACATTTATTCGATTAGAGTTGGCACACTCCTCTCGAATGTATAATTACGGTATCGGATATTTAGCAGGTTTAGTTTGTCTAGTGAAAATCGTAACTTTTTTGGATATTCGACAGGATTTTCTGCTTTCCGAACCAACAATAAATGGACTAAAGAATCTGCGCTAAACTTCGAATACAATATGAAGTTGACGCCGCATTAGTTTAACAAACGATGATAATGTTGGGAACGTTAAAGAAAGTTTTTGTGGAGAATCGTTGGATCACAATGAGAGAATTTGTTAGGGATATCGTCATACCGATCGGCATATCGGAAGAGTAGAAAAAATCGTATTATATCTGAGGGGGCGGGGATTAATTTAAAGGCTACAAAATAGAAATTGCTAAGTATATAAAATATAAATAGAAACTGTGTTCGCATTCAATGCGGTGGTAAAAACAAAATACACTAAAATACTGATCAGATAGTGTAGTGGTTTTCGAAAACAGCACAGTCTTACTCTGCTGTGTAAATTTAACATTAAATTGGCGTTGATTTCCCTGGATTATTTATCATGTATTTTGAGCTCTATCCTAATTGATTATAATTCAATTTAATAAAATTCACCATACTTCCTTACAGACCTCGTAAGTTATGGGACTATAAAAATAGAAAAACCATCTTAAGTATTTAATTTTATCAGTCGTCTAGAGTAATTGGCATTTAAATAAGAATATTGAATCTTGCTGTTCTGCGGTTTACGACCAATTCCAGTTTCAAGTGCAACGAAGCTGACATCACTGCATGATGAAAAAAACAACAACAATAAAAAACCAAAACGCTAAATAGTTAAATACACAGCGAAAATATTGGAAGGAAAAAAATATAAAATTTTTTTTTGCAAATATTTGCTTAAGGCAACTCTCGGTAAAAAGCAGAAATAATTAATTGTTTTATATCTGCAGGGATGTGTACATGACAATCTGTTCGTCGACGAGTAGGTGCTTGTTGTCTTTCTGACTGTCAATCAGTCAGCCTGCCTGCCAGTCAATGTGTCCGTATAGAAACTTGATAAATGAATACCTATTGTTGAATTGATTGGGATAATATTTCTCGATTCTTCATCATTTCCAATAACAATCTTACTTTTGCCTCCGCTCAGCATTTTACTCCCCAACGTGGTGGCCACCACCAGCAACGCCGTAAAAACCAAAACACCAGGAATGATGATCCTTTTGCGTTTTGAAAGATGTTCGTATAATTTATTGGATTTTTGCGCGGGTGAACTGCTGCTGTTATCTTTGGCTGCAATTAAAAAAATAAATTAATTGTTTTTAATGATTTTATTTTCAAAAGTAAATGATGTTAAACAGAAGGTGCGACTGATAAATTAATTGCGGAACAAGAATTTAAACAAAAATGTGTGCATATTTTTAATATCTCTTCTATTTCAGAACGGAACCGTCATACAAAAGGGCATGCCAGATCATGCACTGATAATGAATGAATTTCATTGATATTTAAAGGAGTTTCTTTGCCTGATCGAAAGCGAAATAACAAACGATGGTAACCGTCACTGATGACGGGAATATTGAGACTTCCGAGAACATCGTTTTTCTATTCCGTTGTGTATCATAAAAAAAACATTTTTAAAAATTGTTTTTGTTTATATGCGATCTGTTCGAAAACGGTGCTCATTTTTTGCTGATTCTTGATAATTTTTTCCGAACAATAAGTCACAAACTTTGGCCTGACAACCACTTTGGACTTGAAAGTCAAAAATATTTTCATAAAAAAATTTTTTGTTTGTTTCTTTTTTCCGACTGCCAATATTCCATAATATATTCAAATAGCAAAAGAAGGATAACAGATAGACAAACTTCAAACTGCAAAAGCAGACGTGTACTACGAAAAAAACATGTTTGGTACTTTTGAAAAAGGCTAAAAACTAAATTTTTGGTACTTTTTTTTCGCAGTCCACACATTTTGTAAAGTATTGAACATAGCAGAAAGCTTTTTGCATTTTCTGTACTTCTGAAAAGAGCATCAAATGCATTTTGGTACTTTTTAAAAATTTTCAATTAAAAAGGACAACATCGTACCAGTTTTTAGTACTTTTTTGTTAATGATAAAGGACATAACAATGTGAATGCAGGTATAAACAATTTGGGTTTCTATCGCTCAGTAGAAGCTGAACTAATAAAATAATTAATTGTTTTTAAGGGACAAAAAATGTAACAAAAAGGGTAAATACGGGAAAATGTCAATAAAAATTTAATATTCCAGAAAATTTTATTACTCGATATATTTAATTCTTCAACTTTTTTATTAAAGAATTGAAAATTAATTATGTACTCTTTCAAAAAATTGTTTCTTAAAAGGTTCTTTTCGAAAAAGTACTATTTTTAATAAATTTTATGATATTCTTTTTGGCAATAGAACTGTTTAGAAAGGAAAAAACTAATTTTTCTAAATTATTTTTGATATTCTTTTCGGAAACGGAACTTTTTGTAAAGGGAGCTTTTGTGAAATAATACATTTGAAAATGGTACTTTTTGGCAAATGTCATACTTAATTGAAAATGTACATTTTAAAACAGATATTTTTTGAGGATGTACCTTTCCATCGTGGTACTTTTTTAAGATTATATTTTAAAAAAGTCCCTTTATGAAAAGGGATTTAATTTTAAGAAGATATATTTTGAAGGATGTTCCTTTTCATTATGGTACTTTTTTTAAACACTATTTTTAAGAAAAAATGTTCTTTAAGAGAACGGATTTAATTTTAAGAAGATATTTTTTGAAGGATGCACTTTTCCATTGTAGTACTTTTTTAAAAAAGTACTTTCGGAAAAAAAGTTCTTTAAGAGAAGGGATTTAATTTTAAGAAGAAGTACTTTTTTAAAATAATTCTTTAAAAAAAGCGCTTTTATGAAAAGGGACTTAATTATAAGAAGATATATTCTGAAGGATGTACTTTTTCGTTATGGTACTTTTTTGAAATAATATCTTTTAAGAAAAAAGTTCTTTAAGAGAAGGGATTTAATTTTAAGAAGAAGTACTTTTTTAAAATAATTCTTTAAAAAAAGCGCTTTTATGAAAAGGGACTTAATTATAAGAAGATATATTCTGAAGGATGTACTTTTTCGTTATGGTACTTTTTTGAAATAATATCTTTTAAGAAAAAAGTTCTTTAAGAGAAGGGATTTAATTTTAAGAAGAAGTACTTTTTTCAAATAATTTAAGAAAAGTGCTTTTATAAAAAGGGATTTAATTTTAAGAAGATATATTTTGAAGGATGTACTTTTTCGTTATGGTACTTTTTTGAAATAATATTTTTTAAGAAAAAAGTTCTTTAAGAGAAGGGATTTAATTTTAAGAAGAAGTACCTTTTTTAAAATAATTCTTAAAAAAAGTGCTTTTATGACAAGGGATTTAATTTTAAGAAGATATATTTTGAAGGATGTACTTTTTTAAGATAGTACTATTGGCAAAAAAAAGTCCTTTTGTGAAAAGGAATGCAATTAAGACAAAGCTATTGGAAAAAGTTGCCTTTACAAAAATTTCTCTTTGGAAAATGTACAGTTTTCCCCCTGGGCCGCTTGGACTACAAACGTGTTGTAGCCCTACTGTGTGGTGGAGGTTTCATAATCTGCTTTCTTCGAACGAATAAAATAATTTACAAAATTTTCGTTATCAAATAAAACTCAAACATTTATATTTTTATTATCGACATAATTTTTCCTCATTTGTAAATTACGAGTATTTAGTAAAACAAACTAGAATTTTATTGAAAGCATTTAAGCTAAAGAAATATTTATTTGAATAGTTGATAATAAGTTGTGTTTAGACTTTGTCTGAAAAGAAAATAAATTGATATTTACAAAATTTTTTAGTTACAAATCAATGATAGACACACGCATACATAAACACTTTCAGGCAAGCGTATTTCTAAAACGAACATCGTTTGTAAATGCTGAGAATATCCGGTGAATCTAATCAACTGTTTTTTTTTTTTTTTTGTTCTTTCTAAAACAGAAATAATATACGACTTTAATTCAATCTCAATAAATATTTACAATGAAAATAATCATATTTTGCTAAAAAGATTTATAGGCTGAATAAAATTTTAAATATGATTTTTGGGCTATTCAAGTCGTGTGCTATCGTGGCATACTCCTATCTTCAAAATGTTCTAAAAAATATACTATATATGGATAAAAACAATTTGTGTTATCTGTTGACGTTAAGTTTTTTGTGAGCTTCCAGGAAAAATAATTAAATCTGGTTAAAACTACTTCAAGTAACATGAAAACATCGCAACTTGCAAAGGCTGCTTAAATTTTCTTATTTCAACAAAATCGCGTTGCAACAACGCTGGGAAGAGAAGCATTTTAATGAAGAGAATTTTTTTAATTTTTTTTTTTACTAAATTTCTTTTTGCTTACAGTCCAATTTAGTTAATAAATATTGTACGAGATTCCATTATATCGTTCATTCTTTTTTTTTAAGAAAAAAGAAAAAACTTCAGTGAGAATATTAAAGGATCTTGTAATTTGAAAACCGCTGTCTCTTTCAGTCTTTAATTACTGAGGAAAAAAAAATCAGGAATTAAAAATCTTTAAACTTCTTTTTATTAAACTTGCTTAAATGTTTGCATATGGGCATTTCCACACTTTGAAGGAACAATGAAAGTGATCTAATAACAAAATTTTATTTAGCGTGTTTTTTATAGAGTGATACAACTTTGAGTTGGCATCACTGCTTTATTTGACCGTCCATTTAACAGCTGATAGTTGCTTTTTGTTTAGTTTGGTTGACATTTCATTATGGATCGATTTACATCTGAGCAACGCGTACAAATTGTGGAAATTTTTAATTAAAATAATGGTTCTGTTCGTCAAACTTATCGTGCACTTCGTCCATTCAAAATATTATTTTCCGATGAAGCCCATTTTTGGTTGAATGGGTACGTAAATAAACAGAATTGTCGCATTTGGAGTGAGGAGAATCCACAAGATTTTGACGAAACATCCAGAAAAAATTATTGTTTGGTGCGCTTTATAGGCTGGCGGCGTCATTGGCCCGTGTGTCTTCAAAGACGACGATGGTCAGAATGTTGCTGTTTGTGAAAATTGGTGTTCCAGATTGCGCCTTGTACGCGCCAGACGTGGCGGCCACATGGCCAAAATCATATGTAAACATTAATGTCATAAGATTTTCTATCAAATAAAGACCGTTTCATTGATATCAAAAATATATTACTATGTTTTATTATGATTTAAACTTGTATCACTCTATAAAAAACACCCTATATTCATACGACAAGGATTTTACAATACTGGAGTACAACCTTTTCCATTTGGATATATTTTTTGAACGGTTATTAAGCCTTCTCTCCTTAAGGAGAGGTATGGAGCTGGGTAAAATATGTCGTAGGGTGTGAAAAGTCTAAAAAGAAGGTATAAAAAGCTCATCTGTTACGCTGTCACGTGCAACATTAAACAAAAAGTTGAATGGTCAGGTCACCGTAAACTCATTAAATATGGAGATGTTAGTTGGTCACGTGTAAAAAATTTAATTAATTGATTTATTTATTCAAATTTAATTAAAATTAAATTATTCAAATTTAAATGTGCTCGCACGCTTACTTTTTACTTGCTTAACATGATAGAGTGCAGGAGCCACAAAAGCTGGCCCAAGTGATAATAATTTTTTAATAGAAATTTTTTAAAACAACTAAATTGATCTCCAGTAGAATCGATTTGCAAGATCGTATGGAAAAGGAAACAAGCGGGTTTTGCTGATAATGAAATTTAAAAATGTTGATCAGTGCGATGCACTTTCATTTTATTTAACTAAATTATGAAATTTCGAATATAACAACAACAACAAAAACAATTTTTATAAATAGAAGGTTGGAATCTCATCGAAATCAGTCAGGTCCCCATCTCTTTATCGATTCGCCATGGAATTACCCATCAATTAATTTCATCGAAAATATTTTTCTAATAAAACAGCAAAAATAAAAATAAAATAAATCTCCTCTATTTTTATTCCTGCCTGACTGTCTTATAAAGTTTCCTTCCTCGAATTTACTTACCATTTTTTAAGGAAATCTCTACATCGTCGCTGGAAAAAGTGGGATTATCTTTTTCATTGGCCTGCCGGCGCTTGTCGCGGCTGTCAATGAGAAACTGTTGTATCGTCACAGGCCCCTCGTAGAAGTGCTTATCTCCAAAGGTCACATCTGTGGAATTACTGAGGGCTATGCTGCCGATTTGTGGACGCTGGGCAGTGGCTGAGTTTGATGGGCCCGGTCCTAACGATTGGGCAGCTCCTATTCTATCGCCAATAACGGCTAAGGCTGCTAGAGCAGGCAGTGGATCGTGGCTACTGTTCGGTATTACTTTTTGATTGAGAACAGTATGGCCGCTATTGATATTTGGAATCTGAGGATCGTTCGCTGAGTATGTCACCTGAGTACCAAGTTTTTTTATCACATAATTTTCATGGTCACCGTCAATGTCGCTATTGAAATCGGAATCAACATCCGAGTCTGACGTTACGATTGTAGAACTAATGCTGCGTATGGAAACAACTGGAGATCCATTGAAGTGATGCATATTTGAAGGCAGGTTGTTGTTGTTGTTGTCGTGACTGTTTGTAAGAGATGCTGCAGATAATGATGATGATGACGTTGATGCAGGCCGCCGCTGTTGCAGGTTAACAAACTCATGTTGTTGTAGCGACGCTTGGCTATTGTCATTCGTTGTGGCCGTTGTTGTTGTTGTTGGGCTTTCGGTTGCTATCAATATATTGCGATCGCTTTGTTGTTGGCCAACACTTGTGGCATTCTTACTTTCAACAATATTTGGAACTGTTCGTTGATATCGAGTGCAATCGCCTTGATTGCCAACATTTAATAACACTTTTTTGCATTTATTATCACAGTTCTCGGAAACAACATTGTCGTCGGTTTCGTCATCATGATCGACATCATTATCACCATTTTTATTTATAATTTTGCAGTTGTTGCCTTTATAATTGTTTACATTTTTATCGGGAATTGTGTTTTTATTGTTTTTGTGAAATATTTTATGGCATTGAGTCTCTGTTGTAGTTGTTTTAATTGTTGGCGTGTGTGCGGAGGAGGGTGTTTCCTCGTTCTCATTTACATTCACTCCAGAATCTGTCGAAGATGTGCAGCTGGTTTTTGTTGCTCTAAAATGTTTTTCAATTTCTAGTGCTTCATTGTGTTCTTCTGTCAATCTGTTGGATTTCGAATTCGTGTCGAATAATAAACTTGCCACGCCGTCAGTTACTGTTGCATTATTGTGTGCATCGGTTTTGGAATCTGTACAATTTAAATTTGAGTGACCGTTTATTTCATTTTCAATTAAATCATTATGCTGTTTGTTGTACTGCATTGTTTTTAATGCAAAATTTCATTAAAATTTCAATGTATTTCAAAACTCAACATGAGTGATCAGCTTTCACAATATTATTTTGGTTATCATTTATTCCATTGGCTTTTCAAGTTTGTTTTTCTGTATTTTCTGCAAATAAACATTATAACTGAGTAAATATTTATGTACTTGTGAGCTTAAGTATATAAAAATAAATTCAAAAATATAAATCAAGAAATGCAGTGTTGGAAGATTAAATAAATTATGTATCGCTAAAATCAATTCGTATATTGATTTTAAGTTTTTGGCTAAAAATTTATTTTTCTGCTCAAAGTGTTCACAATTAAGCTCTTTGTTAGTTTTTGCAATAAAAACCAAGACGTGACTACAGTAAAAAGTAAAACAACTACAACCAAAAATTCTCTGTCCTCTCGTCTTTCTTCATCTGTCGTCTCTACAATATCTCCTCCTTTCATAGCTCCGCCACAATGCCTTAACATTAGTGGTGTTCATACTCTAAGTGCCGCTGCAATTGAAAATAAAAGTTAACATTTTCTCGTTATATTAAGAGATTCCATTTGATGGGGAAAACCCTCAACCTGAAATTAAAAACTAGAGCTGAGCTACGGCCTTCAATATCGATTGAAAATTATCTTGAAATTTCGAATGATATTTTATGAGTGGTAATTTAGCCCCTGTGTATTCGTATCCACATGCAATTATGTTACAGACTGAATTCGGTGTTTAAATTTCTTAGAAAAAAAACAGCAATTGAGATTTCTATGCTACAATTAAATTCACACTTGTCAAATATTTGCCCAAAAGATCGTAAGTACTAAATGCTAATAAAAAATATTTTGATTCAGATACGTGTTTTTTAAGTAAAACAGTTTCGTATATAAACAACTGTCGATCATAGAAGTCAATTTTACTAGAAACGGCCTAACTCAATAAATACTTGCATAAATTAAAAGTTTTGTCGTTATTATTTAGAGGCTAAAGTCTTTGGGGGCAAATATTTGACAAGTGTAAACGCGCCTAATGTGTCGTTTATTAAACAATAACAAACATTTCAAAAGGTCTTGTTATATTAATTCTTTTTGTAGTATATTAACATATAACTTTATTAGTCGTAGCACAGTGTGTGAACACCCCCATTATTTGAAATGTGAGGTGATTATTATTGCAAGTCATTTTTGTTTAGCCTGTCCAAATGAAATTATGAAAATGTTATATTAACATATAACTTTATTAGTCGTAGCACAGTGTGTGAACACCCCCATTATTTGAAATGTATGGTGAATATTATTGCAAGTCATTCTTGTTTAGCCTGTCCAAATGAAATCATGAAAATGTTATATTAACATATAACATTATTAGTCGTAGCACAGTGTGTGAACACCCCCATTATTTGAAATGTGAGGTGATTATTATTGCAACTCATTTTTGTTTAGCCTGTCCAACTGAAATTATGAAAATGTTATATTAACATATAACTTTATTTGCCGTAGCACAGTGTGTGAATACCCCCATTGTTTTAAATGTGAGGTAAATATTATTGCAAGTCATTTTTGTTTAGCCTGTCCAAATCTTTAGTGCATACAAACTTTATTATTTCCTTTCGCGAAACTTGATTTTAATACACAGAAAAAAAAATATTTTAAAAATAAGCGGCCCAGCAAGTTAATGACGTTGATGACTCTCCTAAAGAAGCTTTCAATAATCATTTTCATAAGCGCGACGTTGTTCTTAAAATAATTGTGGTATTGGCCATGATGTGGTAATATTCTTAATAAACTGGTTTTAATGCAAATCAATTATGTACGTATTCAGAACTTTTTAACTTTATAAATATAAATCACAATGAATAAGAAGAAATAATATTTTTATAAAATAATTCGCAAGTGCAGCGTTACTTTGCGAAGGACATTTTGACCCAAGAAGCCACTAAATTTATATATTAATATTTAATGTACTTCGAAAGAGTGTAAAAATATTTACACATTATGAGAAGATAAGAACGTGAAACACACCAATAACCTTGTTCGAGTGCAACGTGGCGTATGAGTAACTTTGTTATTAATATTAAGAATACGCGTGGGAGCACAACATAAAAGGAGAGTTATTTAGTTTGATTTTCTTAAAAAGGGGGCTTTTTAATTTTTATTATCAACAATATTTAGTTATTTTAAATCATTCGTACCAGCCTAAAAACCCCCCAACAGATATATTTTAATCAGAAAATGCGTAATTCTTTTGGATTGCGATAACTACTTGTAATGCTTAATCGCTTTTCAAATTCTTGAGATAATAAAAAAAATCTTATCAGAATTCGTCAAGAAATTAGTAAACAAATATGGGAAACGGCGAAGTCCATCCCTGCAACTTCCCGCTAATTTTAACCGCAAAACTATCAAAATGTGTTTTGTACGATTTTGAGGTCTTCGAGCTCAAAATTTTAATGAGAGTTTGATTAATTATTTAGTTTCAAAACTGCCATAAATTGAGAATTATTCAAGCGATTCTCACGTGAATAGCAGAGAGTTTCTCGAGTCCTATAAAAAAGACCGATAACCATAACTGGCCAGATATATAATCTCAGGGTATTTTTATAAAATAAATTTTTTTAAATTGTCTCACGAACGAATTAACTAATTTTGACTCGATTTGAATTGGAGGAAGTGATTTTTTTTAATCTTTGGAGCTGGTTAGTTTCTGGAATCGATCGTTTAAAAATTGTTTAAAAAAAACATTTTAAAAAGTTTTTTTTATTTTTTTTTATATCTTAAAGTATACCGGTTGGAATCGGTTTAAATTCGACAGAAGCTTTTAGAACGCCAACGCTTTGGTTGAAACCAATCAAGCCGTTCTAAAGATATAAGCGAGTTACATACTTACACACACACACACACACAAATCCTCAGAATTCATCAGGAAAGCTTTCTAGAACCTGAAAACTTCGAGATCTCGTGAAAACTTGAATTTTTTCAAAACGGGATAAAACCAATAACTTTCCGATTTTTCTAAATTTTCAATTTTCGTAGCGGGAATTTAAAAAAGTTAAATAAAATTGATGCCAAATACTTTTTTAAAAATGTGAATGTTCAATTTCTTGCTGCACCTGAAGTGAATGTAGCAATTTTTGCTATGAAATTGACTCCATCCATTTGAATACAGTCTGTGTCGAATGCGTTAACTCAAGAGAGTTTTGGCAAGCAGTTTGTGTTATCGATATTGAAACCAAAAGCTTAAAAGTGTGACTGCAGGGTCATTGGGCTACTTTCCTCACAGGAAATAAATTAAGGGAATAATATTAAATTCTTGGATAAACTCAAGTCCTGAGAAAATCGATTAAATAAAATTCATTATCACTAAATAAGCGTTAAATTAACCCTCTGCTACCCCTTGATATTTACCCTAAAACGAATTTGTGTTGAAAAACAATATGGGCTGCGTTCCTGAGAATATTGAATCTTATATTTTCTAAATAACACTTTTCGAATTCTCACCCAATAAAACTTAAAAAATATTTTTAAAATATATATAAAGACCCAGCTTTTGAAAATTATTTTTATAATATTTTAGAAAATTGTAGATACAAAACTGGCAAATTCCTGATATACCGGGATTCTTGAAAATCAAAACCGATTGGCATTCCAAGTCGTCACTAATACTAATACACCGACTGCTGTAATGAAATATTATAAAATTGTGTACTGTGCACAAATAATATGTTATAAAAATAACTATTTTGGAATAAGTCAATGGTTTTCATAACGGGTATTTTTTATAGAGCGATACAACTTTGAGTTAGCATCACTGCTTTATTTGACCACCCATTCAATAGCTGATAGTTGCTTTTTGTTTAGTTTGCTTCGACATTTCATTATGGATCGACTTACACCAGAGCAACACGTGGAAATTTTTAATCAAAATAATGGTTCTGTTCGTTAAACTTGTGCACTTCGTCCATTCAAAATTTTATTTTCCGATGAAGCCCATTTTTGGTTGAATGGGTACGTAAATAAACAGAATTGTCGCATTTGGAGTGATACTAATTCACAAGCTTTTGTGGAAACATCAATACATCCACAAAAAATTACTGTTTGGTGCGCTTTATGGGCTGGCGGAGTCATTGGCCCGTATGTCTTCAAAAACGACGATGGTCAGAATGTTACTGTTTGTGAAAATTGGTGTTCCAGATTTCGCTTTGTACGCGCCAGTCGTGGCTGCCACATGGCCGAAATCATATTTAACCATTAATGTCATAAAATTTTCTATCCAATCAAGACCGTTTCATTGATATCAAAAATAGATTACTATGTTTTACTATGATTTAAACTTGTATCACTCTATAAAAAACACCCGATATTAGCAAATGTGTACCGGAATGGCTTTGATTTAATTTGTAACGTTATATAAATAAATTTAGTTGAAAATTAAAAAGAACACTTATTTTTTATGCAAAACAAGTACAATAATTAATTGAAAGTTCCTAAAACAATTGTTTACTAGGATATTTATGAATTTATTTTTCATGTATAACTTTTGTTTGCTCTCTTTCTATATTGAGAAAACAGCTGACAATTAACTGCCATAAGAGCTTCAAGATACGACTATTCTGACTTCAGTTCAACACAATTACGTCAAGAAATTTTATTAAAAAAAAAAAAATATTTATCATTTATTAGTGAAACAGTACGCAAATAAAATTTATAATCAGGCTTGTCGCGCAATTTAAATCAATGCAAATATTGAGAATGACACACCAGCTGGCTACGAAACTGTTGCTCACTAATCAGCTGTTGACATGTACAGTGAGAACTCACACTCCCATACAAGATATAAAAAACATGATTTTATGATCAATCGCAATGTTGTGCTGTCGTTGAAACTCATGTAAATGAAATAATAATTATTGTGTGCGCATGTGCGTGTGACTTTTTCTTTAGCCGATAAACTTTATCAACATGTTATTTCGTGCAATTTAGTTCTGGTCTGTGTTTATTTGACAGACTTTCGCCCCGACTTGCCGACTTATTTTGATCCATCACTAAATCTCATGACAGTTTTGTTCTTAAAGTGCTTGAAATATTTATTTTTTTTTCTCACTATTAAAAATAATTTCTTTTAATATTCGAGTAAATAACTTTATGACGATAAGAGTTATTTAGTTTGTTAATTTTTCGCAGAAAAACAAATTTAAGTAGTAAAAAAAATGTTAATCAAATAATTTAAATGGCCCGTTATAAAATATCACATGATTAAATTTAGATCGCTCTTTAAAATGAATTGTACACCGTCAATTAAGTAGTTATCAGATCACAAGTATTTTAGCAAAATACTTAAGCGTTCTTGAAAGGGAAAGCATTCAAAGCGATACATGATCAGTGATCACAAATACAGTTGAATTCGGTTAAGTATGAAAATAAAAGGGTACAGGTATTTTGAGCCGCTTGCGAGAGATTTTTAATGAAATGAATTTCGTTAAATGGGGAACGTTTGGGGTAAACGAGCTCCTCAGCACTTTTGAAATTGTTCTATAAAACCATAAGAAATAAAGCGGAATTAATTTGTATTTAATTAAGAGTAATACAACATTTTCAGAATTATTTTGAAAATGTGTTTTTTATATCATTCTTGAGACTTACTGTGTTGAATATTACCAAGCTAACGATTGAGAACCGCTGGTCATATTAGAATTCTATATGGATTATACCACATCCATATTTTTCCTTTGAGATTCTGTTTGATTTTTACTTAATAGAAATAATTTCATAATTTAAAATTTTTAATTGATAATATGGGTAATTCCATACCAAAGGACCACTTTCAACTTGCATGAAATTTGATCACAGGCTCTCTTTCGTTCTTTGTAGCTTCTTAACCAAATTAATAACTAAATTTAAGTTTCTTGCCAAAACTTTGTCATTTAAAAATTTTAAAAATTCGCCGAATTCGACCAAATTTATTTATTTAATTAATTAACTTTTCAATATCTCAAATATCATCTCAGGCACAAATTTTGCTCTTAAAATGTTAAATTTTTTTTGCAAAAATTTTGTCATATCAAAATTTTAAAGTTTCGTCGAATTTAGCGAAATGAATTAATTAAATTAATTAATTTTTTCAATATCTAAAATATCATCTCAGGCACAAAAGTTGCAATTTTTTTAGGAGAATATTTGGGGCTACAAAATATAAAAAATACTTTTTATTGAAAAAGTTTTGAAATTTAAAAAATTAAATTAAGCAAACAATTTTTAAAATCTTGTCATGACATCGCTTATTTGCGATATTCGCTCTGCCCGACGACTTCGTTTAAACCGAAATTTTACTGCACTGCACCTACATTTTTCTATTCATTTTTAATTAACTTTTTCGGAAAACGTTCTTATTCGTCTAATTAAAAGAATCAATTAGTTCAAAATTAATATTTTTATTTGATTGGAAGAATTTCAAAGCACTTTTTTTTGTTTGAAACAATATCCATTGAGATAAAATATAATTTCCTTTATATGAAACAAGACACCCCATTTGGATTGATAAATTTAAAGAAACTGGAAAAGATGGAATTGTTGGTCGACATTAAAAGGTGTGATGGTTCCAATAGCAACTGATCCTTAGAGCCTCTTAACGTGAAATCCTGGTTTCAATACTGAAATCATATGTTGGTGATATTCCGTTCATACTGAAAGTCTAATAAAGTCAGTTTATAACACATAGAAAGCCTAATAAATTTGTTAACATTAAATTAAATCTCTCTTAGAAATATTTATATTTGTTTGTAATTTCTATAACACTTAATTGACAATCTGTATTTTTTTTCTTTTCTCAATAAATTATTTCATTAAAGGTGTAAAAGAGAAAAAAATTATGTCCTAAAAAACAGCTCCTTCAAAAATTCAGTTATACTGCCGACTAAAAAATTAGGCAAAAAATATTAGGGTGTTTTTATGGAGTGATAAAACTTTGAGTTGGCATCACTGCTTTATTTGACCACCCATTTAACAGCTGATATATATATAGTTGCTTTTTAATTAGTTTGCTTTGACATTTTATTGTGCAAATTGTGGACATTTTTAATCAAAATAATGGTTCTGTTCGTCAAACTTATCGCGCACTTCGTCCATTCAAATTTTGTTTTCCGATGAAGCCCATTTTTAGTTGAACAGGTACGTAAATAAACAGAATTGTCGCATTTGGAGTGAGGAGAGTCCACAAGCTTTTGTCGAAACATCCACAAAAAATTACTGTTTGGTGCGCTTTATGGGCTGGCGGAGTCATTGGCCTGTATGTCTTCAAAAACTATGATGGTCAGAATGTTACTATTTGTGAAAATTGGTGTTCCAGATTGCGCCTTGTACGCGCCAGCCGTGGCGGCCACATGACCGAAATCATATTTAAACATTAATATCATAAAATTTTCTATCCAATCAAAATCGTTTCATTGATATCAAAAATATATTACTTTGTTTTATTATGATTTAAACTTGTATCACTCTATAAAAAACACCCGATACATTGTGTTATTTGAATTAGTTAGTTCACATTTTTATGTTAAAACACCAATAAAATAAAAAATATATACGAGAGTCCAAAGTCAAAGACAGAAAAAAACGTTTATCTGTTTCATAGCAAAAAAAAAAGATAATAAGAAATAATATAAAATTCTTTTAACGCACTTATTGTGAGCTGCCATCATGGAGTTCGTCATAAACAAGTTTTGCTATAGACGTTCTCTTAAATAAGAGTACAATTTAGCGTACGCCCTAACAGCTCTGATTTGTATTTTTTTTTTTTTTAATTTACAGCCAAGTTTCTTTGTTATATCAAATGAAATTATAGTTAATAAGATAATGTTGGTAGGCCATGATGTATAACATGAGGATTAATGGAGGAATCAGCATAAATTTTGCTTATTCAAAAAACGAAATAATATTTTTCTGTGTAGAGTCATCGGACACATTGAATTCAATACGCCGATTACACTGTACAACAATATAAAATGTTTTCCAAAATTACAAGGTCCGACCTATAAATTTTGGTAGAGGAGGCAAAAAAAAAGACACGTGTATCGGCATTTTGAAAGTTTACATCTGGATTTCATTTGAGGGGGCATTAAAGTTTCCCGGCTCTGGCACATTCTTATGGTTAATCGGCATAAGAATCCATGTGATCCTTACATTTTAGGTATAAAATGTGTTCAGCAAATTTATGTAAAATGTTACAGAGAACATTTTTGTAGAATATATTAATTATTAGCTCTCAGAGCATGTTGTTTAATATAGTAAAAGCAGTATCGTAGGGCTGCAATAGGAGCAGTTTCGGGTTAGATGATTTAGACAACCCGATAAATCAATACAATTTCCAAATTAGTACGCTGCATCAATTAAATAAATTTAATTTCAAATGGGCACAAACAGAAACTGTTATCACTTTCAATTAAGCCATCTGACAAGTGATAGTAAACAAAAATAGTGGCGGCTTTCCAAATCAGCTGTTATGATCAGTTGAATATATAAACTGATCATGTCTTTCTGAGTTAAAAACGTTTTTCGAACAACTAACCTATAAAATTATACTCAAATTTAAGTTACATTTCAAAATGTTATTCCGGTGTGAAGATTTGTAATTTTTAAATTTTTTTTAAAAAGGTTCAAAACTAGCAACAGGCTACAGTTTGACATCATCAATAAATTTGCAAAAGTAGAATATTGCAACAACAACAAAAAATGTTAAGTAGTAAAATATTTAAAATATTACAAACTATCTGGATCAGAAGTTTGTAAAAAAAGTCACTAAAATTTTAAAAATATTCTCTTATATGACAAAATATTAACACACGAAAAATTGCTTGAATTATAAATAAAACAAACTCTACAATAAAAAATGTTTGACTGTTCGAAATATATTTCAAAAATCAAATAAAGTGCAACTCTCCGGAACGCAAAAGTTCGCACAAGCAAATAATTATTATTTTAGTTTTATCACTCGATTTTGGCATATCGATATCAATCATTTTTCTTATCGCCTGGAAATTTATTTCCAAAATTGTTTGTCGATATCAAAAATTACTTTAGTTTTATCACTTGTTTTTTTTTGGCAGTTTGATAGCAATAATTTTTCTTATCAACGGAATAAATTTTGGAATACAACAAATACAACGACCAAGGCAATTGTTGTTTGCGTAAAGTCATGGTCCACGTCAAATATTCCTTAAAGCAACACAACACAATGAAATGCTGCACACACGCACAATTGCAAATAACGCTAACATATACATACAAAGAGAGCGAGAACTCGTTGTACACAAAAACTTGACATACACGCAGCCGGACAACGATTGACCGAATAACTGTCATCTGTACCGCCGTTATACAACTTCATCGTGCCTTCAGTTTTGATAGGCAGTCGTATTATTTTAGATGTTTAATTTATATTAAAGACAACGATTTGGGTCCACAAAAAGTGTGCAGTCACAGCCCAACATAACGAATGATATGAAATCACCCGGTTGTAGGAAAAAATTCGTTAGAGGCCCAACTTTCTTAAACTTCCCGCAAGGAAAGTTCGAAATCTTACCCCATTTTGAAAAAACCGAGTTCTGATCAGACTTCTACACTTTGAGGTCCATGGCAGCTTCCCCGACTAATTCTAAGAACACTTTGCTATGTCCGTGTTTGTGTGTCTGTGTAATTATGTGACCCGCTTATAACTTTTGAAGCTAAGAACCGAATTAAATCGAACTGATAGCGTTCCTGAGTTTTAATTTACTGTGAATTTGAATCGGTTAATGCAAGATATCTCAAAAAAGGTTAAAAGGGCATTTTTCAAACTGTTTTTTTTTTATAACTTCCCTCTCGCTACGAAAATTGACAGTTTTCAAAAGTCGGCGGGTTATTGGTTTTAACCCGATTTCTCAGTAGATCTCGACGTTTTGAGGTCCTAGGAAGCATCCCCGACTATTTCTTAGGACTCATCACTATATCTGTATATATTTATGTGTGTGTGTGTGTGTGTGTATATATATTTGTGCTTAATTATGTGACTCGCTCATAACTTTGGAACGGCTTGACCGATTTCAACCATGGGGGTTCTACTAAACTTAGATTTTCTGTAAATTTGAATCGATTCGAAACGGTAGATATCAAGATATTTTAAACAAACTTAGAAAAACAAATATTTTTAAAGTGTTTTTAAATAACTTTTGAACGGCCTTATTGATAGATCCGAGAAACTGATCAGCTTTCAAGATTGAAAACCCATGTGGGGCGCTGCATATCGGGTCAAAATCGGTTAATCCGGTCGCGAGATATGGGGAACAAAAAGAGATTCGAAAAAAGTAATTTTGTTTTTGAAAAACTCCGAAATTATTTATCCGATCAGATTCTTTTATAGCACTCGAAAAACTACATCAACTATCGCTTTTCACGTGGGAAACGGTTGATTTGAAAATTAAAATACGAGTGTTTTAGCTGGAAGAGCTCAAACACAAGAACAGCCTACGATAGCTTTGCGATTAAAATTAGCGAGGAGTTATAGGGATGGACTTTAGGGTCCACCGTTTTCTATATTTTTTTATACATATTTAATAAGATCAACTATTTGAAAATTTGCGAAAGAGTTTTATGATTTGAAACGAACAACTTTCGAAAAGCTTTAACATCTGAAAACAGTCTATGAAAACGCGTTTTGAAATGAATCGAGAAGCCATGAAACAATAAATTAGACAAAAAAAAGTATTGAACATGTCATCGAAATTAAAAAATATTAAATTTATATTCTTAAAAAAATTAACCCATAAGTGATAACTGGGTCGTCATCACTTATGGGTCATCTACTATATTCTAAGATCATCTGCACAGAACAAGGAACAGGACGCATAGCGGTAGCCGGTCTGTTTACAAATAAAATTTTACGTGATATGATATGGAATTTGCTCTCAAGTGAACGCACACACACACGCATACACATACATATGTAGCAATTGCTACAACTTCATTTTAAATCGTCAAATATAAAAGTGCCGCGGATCCGAAAATTGCGTTTGATAGTGTGAGATGCACTTAAAACGACAGTACAGTCGCCAAAAAAAAATATATTTAAGAATTTAGGGGGTACACCTCCCTCAATATGTAAAGTTGTCAGAATCCACCTCAATATTTTTGCTATTAAAAGCAAAATTACAGTAACTTTTTATCGTTACAAATACAAGTGCATATTTGGTCGTATTGTCAAAATATTTAAATATTCTAAATCAGTTAAAAAAATGGTGTTGTGCTGCATACAAACCAGGAATGAAATCATAAGACTTGTTGGACTAATTCATGAGGTAATAAATACAAGGTGGCATTTTGCATTTGTAAAGGGTGTTTTTATAGAGTGATACAAGCTTAAATCATAATAAAACATAGTAATATATTTTTGATATCAATGAAACGGATAGAAAATTTTATGACATTAATGTTTAAATATGATTTTGGTCATGTGGCCGCCACGGCTGGAGTCTACAAGGCGCAATATAGAACACCAATTCTCACAAACAGTAACATTCTGACCATCATCGTTTTTGAAGACATACGGGCCAATGACGCCGCCAGACCATAAAGCGCACCAAACAGTGATTTTCTGTTTATTTACGTACCCATTCAACCAAAAAGGGGCTTCATCGGAAAATAAAATTCTGAATGGACGAAGTGCACGATAAGTTTGACGAACAGAACCATTATTTTGATTAAAAATTTCCACAATTTGCACGCGTTGCTCTGGTGTAAGTTGATCCATAATGAAATGTCAAACCAAACTAAACAAAAAGCAACTATCAGCTGTTAATTGGGTGGTCAAAGAAAGCAGAGATGCCAACTCAAAGTTGTATCACTCTATAAAAAACACCCTATATATGTGAGGGTGCTGCATTTCAATGTATTTTGCTTTGCTTGTTGTTAAGTTGTATTTTCTTATTCCCACCATGGGAATAAGAAAATATTGTTTTGTCATAAAATAGTTCTAGAAATCTAAATTGAAAATCTGGAAGTCTTCAGTGAAGGCGGCGTTAGTGTGTGTTAGCCGCCATTATTTTTCAAGGGTGTAACAATGAAACTGTTTAAAAATTATTATTAACTTGCATTTTTTTAAATTAGAAATAAATAAAAATTAATAATTAAACCGCAAAACTTCAAAACAAGCAAGGAAATAACTTTTATCTTAAAATTATATAACTGCCTGCCACTAAACATTTTTCCATTTGCCGCCGTCGAAATATTTATTCAGCTCATATCACCGGCACCAGCTGTTTTTGTTTGGACATGCAAATTTATTTCGAAGAACGAAGAAAACTTTTATGGTTTAAATAAAAATGGAATTTTTAATTTCTTATTTCTGCAAATAATTACAAATACAATATTTTCTTATCAGCTGGCTGAATTGTTAAATAACATTAAATTATGGTAAACGGTTCATTCTTTAATTGTATGTTTTCGTGCTATTATTTTATGACATAGAACTTTATGACTACAATTTGAATACCGCAATTATGTACATGGGAATTTATTTTAAATTAGTGTAATTTAAAATTTGGGCTGTATTTTAGCTACTTGAAAACTCGGAATGACAGAAATATTGTTGGAATGAAAATGTTTTATTTTTATAATCTCGTGGATAATTTTGCAGCATTTTTTATATAATTTCCGGCCGCAGCTACGAGATAAATGGTCCATTTGACCAGTAAAACTTAGAGTCTACTTTTTGCAATAAATCTGGCCGTAGGTCATCTAGTTTGTCGACGTAAGCCATTCCCCGTTATTATGAATGTCGATATCGACATAACAACCAAAAGTGTTACTTGTCTAGAAGTTACGAATACAATAAATTACTATTGGCATTCTCTAAGCCATATAATTAATGAATTAATACAACCCCATAAAAAGTAATTTTTTGACGTTAGATCGTACGAACGAGTGGGCAGCGAATAGGAATACTTCTGAAAATAAAGTTGCCACCAAACTAATTTTGCAATAAATCGATTGTTAACCGCGTTGTATGACAAGAGCAACTGTCTTGTTGGAATCAAATGTCGTTGATTTTCAGCTGATTAATTTTTGAAAAAAAAAATTAAGTCAGCCAGCTATGGCAGCTTTTTCCATTTCGTTAACAGCTTTAGGACACATATTTTTAAGGTAAATTCCCACAATTTGGAAGGGCTGTTCAAGTGTTAAACGATTCAGGATGAGTTGCCAAAACTTATTTAACAGAAATGTCTACAGGGATTGACATTCTCAACTGTCAAACTATAATTATCAATACTTTTAATTCTCATGCGAAAATACTGTCGTGTCTTAGATGGAAATTTAGGCGACAATAATGTGACGAGAAGGAATAATTAAAAATATATTTCGGCGTTCTACTAAATAAATAAAACGTGGCATAGCCACAGATTAAACCGACGTGATCGTCGAAAAACAACTCACGAGGTTGGTGAGAGTCAAATAATAAAAATCAAAATAAGGCATTAAACACAATAACGACAGCAGGCTACACAAACACCGACTACAAAAGCCGTTGGCTACAATCGTCGCCTCGTAGTCAGCTACTTAATTATTTTTAAAACGACACCACCAAATCAATAACCATGAGTTGTTGTTTGTAGTAGAATTCTCTTCAAACGCCAGTGTAGCCGCTTTCATAAATTTAATACTCTTAAATAGTGTTATTCCAATTAAATATATTTAAAGTCCACAGTATATGACAAGAAATCAGTTCATTAGCTTGGATATACATATAGGTTTTTGTTTCTTCTTGTAAAATAAAACAATATATTTTAAAGTTTACAATAAATTAATTTCTTTGTATTATACTGGCAACATAGCATCTACTCATTGTCGCTCACCAAAATAGAAACTAGTTTAGTTTGACTACAACCACAAAAACAGCATGGACAACAACCCGTAGCCGTTTCGTCTGTAGTAGTAAAAATAATTATTCGTACATAAGCACACGTATTCTATTTTTGACAAATTTGTAGTCTGTTGTCGTTATTGTATTTAACGCATAAGACATGACATAACCACTGATGAGAAGTTGTAGTGGCTTTCGAAAATAGCGGTGTTCTACTCTGTTGTGAGAACAAAAATGAAACTGATGTTGACTGATTCCTCCATTAATCTTTCGATTATTTTTCATGTCTTTCAAACTCTTTAGCGCTACTGCAGCGGCTGAAAACTATTAACACATACTCATGCACAGGCTTGATAAGGGCGTATTTGATGTGTGGCCGCCGCGGCGATTTAAGGATAGAACATGCGCTTCATACTTTAGACGTTTTCTAAATGCAATTTACTGGCAAAGCACTTTGTACGCCTAGATTTCTTCTTAATTATTTAACACAAAAAGAGAGAAAGAAGCTCATCCACGACACAAACCTTCTCTGCGTCTAAAGGCTTGATTTTCAATTGAACAGAAACAAAATAGCTGATTCAGAACAGAACAGCACGTACAAGCTAATTCTGCCTTTATTCGAAAGTGCAACAAAAATTTTGGCTACGCTTTCGGCTATGCAACTTGTTACATATAAAAGCACTGATCGTACTTTCTTGACTGCCGTTTGTAGGGTTCTCAAGCTTAAGCGTGAAGCGGAAATCATGGGTTAAATGTTGTAAATTTGATTTAAGTGTGTAATAGATTTTTAAACATTCTCTCTATGCGCTAATATTATGTAAAACGCAACGCCAGACGTGGATCAATTTCAAGTGTGTTCTCAAGTTTTTTTTCTTAATAGTTACCGAATTGCAATCAGTTCGCATGCACTCTTTTGTGTGAATATGAATTTGGATTAACGTCAGAAAGTTGTGCACTTCAGTTTTATTTATTTATTTTGTTGTTGTTGTTGTTGTATTTATGCTTAAATGTATTTGTGAACGGCATTTACAGACATGCATATTTAATATTTTGCACTATTTTTCAATTTGAAATTTCACTCATACACTTGCACTTGTGCTTTTGAATTAAAGCTCTATCGCTCGCTCACTTCAAAGAGGAGATACAGAAATAGCTTCGCTTATTATTATTGTTATTATTAATATTATTAACGCGGATTAGTGTAGTGACATACAAACATGCTACGTTTATGTGTATGTGTGTTGTTATATATATATATATATATATATATATATATATTTATTTCTTTAGCTTTTCAATTATAATATTATTTAGCACTTTTTGTTATTTTATCACATTTTTTGTTATCTTTTTATTGCTGCTGTTATCGTTTCACATATTTTTATTCAAATTATTTTTTGGCAGAAATTTAATTATTATTTAATAATTTAGTACGTTTTATTGCTCATATCCAAGTCACCGACATTTGATTACACTCACAGCGCAAGAGGGAATATGTTTTTCACTTTCCGCAACCAACAGCGATCCAAACGATTCGCCTAAAAGCTTTGGATCAACTGAACTCTCAATAGGTTTTTTGTGTTCAAATATGGAATTTCTCTTTAAAGTGCGGGTTTGTGTTCGTGTTTGTGTGTACAATTTTTGTGTTTGTGGCAAAATGAAAACAGTTACACTCAACGCCAGTGTTGCTAATCCGTGTATTTATACGTTACACCTGGAAGTAGTGTGAAATATATCCCCGAAATATGTCACATCTATTTCGATTATCGATGGAAATTTCAATGGCATTTTTACGCAAATTTCGACCGATATCCAGAACCGTAATTCGCCTCGGGGTATTGCCTGATAACTCAAAATGGTTATACAAGACAGAAATGTTCTTGGCATGATTTTTTTTGAGCTTCCGTTTCAAGTGGTTCATACACTGGGTTCGATTTCGGCATACTCGCTCTGACATATCGGCCGGTATCCCACGTGCAAACTTCTAAATTTTGGCACCCAGTGCGTCCAGCGGGTCGGGCTTGTCTCCACAGAAATATAAGCCTTAACATAGCCCCACAAATAATGCTTAGTCTAAATGCGTTGAGTCGTATTGTCTAGACAGCCAAATGATCATACCCGAACGTGGAGTAAACTTTTCACCGAATTTGTCTCTCAATCGGAAGATTATTTCGCGTGCCGTATGGCATGTAGCACCGTGTGGTTGAAACCACAAGTTCTACCATTTCAGAAAAAATAATAATTTTTAATCATCGCACGGCATCGCTCGAATGGCGCCGAATGAATAATTCCCGATCCTCAGCAACTCTGGGTGATACAGCTGCGATATTTTCTTCTGTCTGTAGTCTAAGTATGAAATAGTGAACTCTACGTTGTGAAATAGTGAAAATCTGTAGCGAAATTTCGTTACGAGTTTGTGAACAGGCACCTCACAAGCTTGCATAAACTGATTAAAAAAAATTAAGGAAGTTTCCGATGCACTCTCTTAATCGGTATGAATTTCGATATTAAAATCCAATAAAATTGTTCGTTTGTATGTCGATTCATGGTTATATTACAGACCAAACTGAACATGTTTAACAGTAAAATTTTGCACAAAAACAGCTGATTTCCCAAAAACAATGTTGCCAGAATGAAATTAGCAAAAAAGAATCACTATTTGTAATATGTTACTTCAATTAGTGAGAAATAAAGTCTGGGTTTGGGGAACCGGATGATTTTTCTGATCATACCAAATCGCCAAAGTGAGAGATTCCGCAACCTGGAAACTTTACCTTTACAATATCCGTCGTGTCTGCCGCTATTTGTGGTGTTACACTCTCCACATTGAAACCGCCTGTTTCCTCAGCCTGTTCATGCAATTCGGAATGTAATAAATCATTCATTATCTTATTAACAAGAATAGAAGTCGAATTAGCTGTACGCCGTGTAATAAAGAAAAATGTTTTCACTATTTCAGGGCTCCATTTTAAGTAAAAGTTTTCTTTTAGAAAATTTTAAGTTAATTTTTTTAATTAACAACTTTAAAAACTTCAGTGTTTCGATATCCTAAAATAAAATTATAACATATTTAATAATTGTCTTCTGGTTTATATAACAAAAATAAAAAAATGGAAGTTATATATTTTTAAAGTTATTATTTTATAAAAAAACTAGACTCAAACTCAATACTATTGCTTAAATAAAAAAATTCTAAGAATTTCTTAAATATTTTTCTTTTGCTTTCCATGAAATTTCGGTTTGCTCTCGCGATGTATTTATTTATAAAATTAACAATATTTACCGTCAAACTAAAATTGAGAGAAATAGTTAATAATTTACATATTTAAGTTCAATTAACATATTAATTATAAAAATTGTGGTTTGATGAGTGTAATAAAATTATAGGAAAACAAAATGCTGTAGGAATGACGTGTTAGCAAATCGCCTGGCGTTTTTAGATCGCAGATCTGATCGCTATCTGCCTGTTGTAGTCTGTTGTGTTCACAAAATATTGTATTTTTTTGTAATTTAATATTTAGTTTTTTTTTTTTTTTATCAGAACAAAAAAGTCGGATTCATTGTCTAGGTCATTTTGTATTAATTAATTAATTCTCTGGAATAATAATAACTGTGTATGTGTGTGTAGGTAAAGTTTTAACAACATGGAACTGCATTTAGCTTAATACTGTTGCACACTTTTCTTAAAATATTCTTTTTATTATACGTTGCTCTTTAAAGTAATTTTGAACGTTCGAAACAAACTAAGGAAAATTACACGCTGCAAAAAACACGAACAAAGAGGATTGAAATGTCTGGCTGCAACCAACAATCATGTTATTATTCGAAAAAGCTTTCCAAATAATTCTTGTCGATTTTGACAATAACATTTTAAACTATTACTATCGCATTCATAAAATGAATACAAAAAAAGTCCTCATTATATATTATGAATACGCCAGTTATGCTTGCAACACTTATGGTGTTTTCTTTCCTGGAAAATATGTAAAATTTTGCCATTTCTTTTCTAAAAAGTGGTAATTTGTAGGAGTTTTGAAAAGAAACAGTTTTTCCTGAGAGATGATAGATTGATTTGTAATAAATTTTTTTATTTCAAATCATTTATTGCCATTTTATATTAAAAAGTGCAAGAAATGTTGCAGTTTTTTACAAAAGAACACAACATTAGACAACAGCGGGCTACACGACTGCAAATTTGGCCGGCTACAATTGCTGCTTAGTAGAAAACTACGTCCCGATCCAAACTATGAAGCTTTTGCTGAATATGTGTTTTATTCTTTCTAACGATAAACTACAGAATGGCTGCAACAAAAATTGCAAGTGTGGACCGGGCCTACAAAAAAATCGAAAGCAACAGCTGCATAATAAAAACAACTGATGTCAGAAATTATTTATATATTTTTCGCTTTTCTCCTTTTAATCCTACAAGTTAAGTTGGGAGAACAGCTTTCAGAACAAAACATACTCCTTTTCAAAATATCCAAAAAAGCTTAATTGCAAAGTTGAAATAATAAAATTGAAGCTTATAAAAAGATATAGATATATTTACAGATACATGAACAACCTCTTCGAAGTGTGGACCAGAAATATGTCAGCTAAAAGGCAAAAGAACTTTATGTCCAACATCTTTTTTAATCTGTTTTGGATATATAAGACAAATAGAGAGACTGTATAAAGTCTGAAACTAGCTTTCATATGATATATAATATAAAAGAGTACATAAAATATTAAGATATAAAAAATTAAGACTTAAAAGTGAGTAAATATTGGCCGGACTGTTTTCAACGTTCGTGCCCATTCTCGCAAATGTAGGCGTGGCTGACAAGCAATGCCTACATGTTATCAGAATTGAAGTAATTTTCAAAGCGGAGAGTTTTAGTGTAATCGGGGAAACTTAAGCCGAAAGCCATTTATATAAATTTCCTCAATATTATAAACCTAAAATAAGTTATCTATATATATAAAAATAAGTTGCATTGTGTTAGTAATTGATGTTCTCCGGAGTGCATGAACCGATTTTGTTTCTTCAAAATTTATATGAATGGTGACATCAATACCAAGCTTTTTATGTACATATGTTTTCTGTATGTGTATTGGTTCATGAGTTATAGCCATTTTAGTGCAAACCATTAATTTAATCAAACCATTAATTTAATTTATATACTTAGTTATTCTAAGTCACAACTTTGGGAATCTATGAAATAAATTACATACCAATAAATCACAAAACACCTAAATATTTAAATACATTATGCACAACCCACGTCATATGCATGGGTACGCGCAGGATTCAATGACTTATGTGCGTCATTACGGTCGACCAGATTTATTTGTAACATTTACGTGTAATCCGCAATGGAGTGACATTAGAGATGATATATTCGCTGGCCCAAGTCCTACCGACCGCCATGATATCACTTCCCGTATTTTTAAGCAGATATTGAAAGCGCTTATGGGTTTTAGCGTGAAATCTAAAGTGTTTGGTGAAGTGAAGTGCTGGCTGTATTCTGTGGACTTGCCACACGCTCACATTTCAATATGGTTGGTGAATAAAATCACATCGCATGAAGTTGACAATGTTATATGTTCTGAAATTCCAGATCAAATAAGTGATTCTGAATTATATGATGTTGTTGTGCAAAATATGATACACGGTCCATGCACAGCCCAAGTCGTATGCATGAGTACGCGAATAAGTAATCTGTTGAAGCCTTAGAAAGAACAATGAAAGATCTCCGAGACAACTCAGAGTTGTTTGGTGGTGCGTTGATTTTATTGCCAGGCGATTTTAGGCAAACATTGCGGTTCATTCTTAGATCGACATCTGCCGATGAAATTAACGCTTGCTTAAAGTCTTCATATATGTATATGGAGATTTCTTAAAATATTGAAACTCACTACCAACGTTCGTGTTCAGTTGTAGAATGATCTATCTGCTGATAAGTTCTCTAAGCAATTGCTGAAAATTAAGAATGGTGCAATGCCTATTGATAAGACTGGACTGATAACATTTCCAAATAATTTTTGGCGTTTGGTACAGTCAAAAGAGGAATTAATTGAATGTGTTTTCACTAACATAGCACAACAATATACTTGCCCTTCATGGTTGAGTGTCAGAGCGATTTTAGCGGCAGAGAACAAAGATGTTACTGAATTAAACATGGCTATACAATCAAAGGTTCCTGGCGAAATGGTGTTGTACAAGTCAGTCGATACTGTTACCAATGAAGGAGATGTTGTGAATTATCCAACAGAATTTTTGAATTCGTTGGACTTGCCAGGATTGCCTCCGCATAATCTCCAAAGAAAGTTGAAGGCACTATTATTATGCTCCGTAATATAAATCGACCCCGTTTGTGTAATGGTACAAGACTTGCTATTAAAAGGTTGATGGCTTATGTAATTGAAACTACCATTTTAACTGGAAAATTAAAAGGCGAAGATGTATTCATTCCACGTATCCCAATGATTCCGTCTGATATACCATTTGAATTTAACAACTCCAGTTTCCTTTTCGCCTGGCGTTTGTGATTACCATTAACTAGGCGCAAGGCCAATCTTTAGAAATTTGTGGAGTGAATTTAGTGAATCCAGTCTTCTCACATGGACAGTTCTATGTAGCGTGTTCGCGCGTTGGCAAACTATCGGTTTTGTATATTTACACCGAAAATGTTGTTTACCACAGAACATAACAATAAAAGCAGTTTATCACTGATTTAAATGAATTCGAATTAATTCTTTTAATTTCTTTTCTGCACTACGAAGTGTGCATGGGGTTCGCTAGTTTTATATAAATCAGTAAAAAGAAAACAAATATATTTAGTTATTTAAAAGGTCCTGATCTATGGATGTGTGCTTCGTTGATGCGCAAATATTCGTGTTCGTATTCGAGTTGCCGAATGTGAAGCGATTTTCAGGCATTCACATTCGTTTTCACCAATTGGACAAATATTTGTCGAATATTTTATAAGCAAAAAACAATAACAATTAGAACAAAAAAAGAATTAATTTCTTTTTAAGAATTTTTGTTTTTAAATAGGAAAAAATGCTTTTTACTGAAAATTACAAATAAAAATCTTTTCTTTTAATGCAAAAAAAAAAAAAATTATAAATTTGTTACAAAATTAATTTGCTGTTCTATTAATTTTTTTGTAAAACGACTTAATGAAGCAGTTCGACCCAAGTCTGACTGCAATTTGTATAGATTTTCAACAGACGACTCCATTATGAATGTATGCTTGTGTATGCGTTTGTAAGTGTGTAACACGCTTACAACTTTTGAACGCCTGATCTGAATTAAACTAAACTGGTAACGTTCTGAAGAGCGTTCCTGATCTTAAATTTCTTTTGAACCTAATCGAACCAGTGATTTCCAGATATCTCAAAAAAATACTAGAAAAACAAAATTTTTTTCAAAATAATTTTTTAGAATAGCTTTTAAACGGCCTTACCGACCGGCTTCTATGCTTTTGAGCTAAATCGCTGCTGCCTTAATATTAAAATCAGCATGATTTTCAAATTAGCGATGATTGATGTAGTTTTCGATTACTATAAAAGAATCGAGAACACTAACTGATCAGATATATAATATCAGAGTATTCCAAAAAAGTCAAAATTTTCAAAATTTTTTTCGTTCACGATATCTTACGAACGGATTAACCGATTTTGAGCCGACTGCAGTGGCCGACGTGGTTTTTTAATCTACAGAGCTGCTTAGTTTCTGGAATCGATCGGTAAAACCCCTTAAAGTTAATCAAAAATTCACTTAAAAATATTTTTTAAAAGCTTTTTTATAATTTCCTGAAATTTACCGATTCAAATCGGTTCACAGGAAATCTAAGTCTGTAGAACCCTTTAGAAAGCCATCAGTTTGCTTGAAATCGATCAAGCCGTTCTAAAGTTATAAGTGGGTCATATACTTACACACACATCTGTACAGACATGGTGACGGCTTCTCAGAATTAGTCAGGGATGCTTCCTAAAACCTCAAAACGTCAAAGACCTGATGAAAACGCGAGTTTTTCAAAACGGGGTAAAAGCAATAACTTTTTTTTTAATTTTCATATTGGGAAGTTAAAAAATTATCCTGTTTGCGTAGTGAGCAACTGATTCGTTTTCATTGTTACGAATTCAATTTATTTTTCTAAAACATTAACGCCATTCGGTTCCAACGGGACTACTCACCCTACAACACACTTATAAATTGATTTATTGCAAAATCAATTTGGTGAATAGCTTATTTCCAAAAGTGTTTCGGTTTGCTGGCCAATTACACCATCCAAATGGTAGTTGTCGAAGCCCATTCCCCAGACCCTATTATGATGTTTAAATGTATGAAAAAAAAAATTATCAAAAATTAAACTGATCGGAGAATAGCAAACAACTCGCAGACGCGACGGAAATCATATAAAAAATACCGTAAAAATTAATTTCAATTATATTTTAGTCTTGTATTATTATCATATAAAGTTTTCATGCGGTTAAAAATTCCCGGTATTTCACACACACACACACACACAAACATTCATTGGTGAAGGGTGCATACGACTCGGTAGAACCGAACATTACGGTATTATTTGCTGTCTTTTACATTAAAATACGAACAGAAATACGTATTTAAATAATTGTTAAACAACATCTTTCACTTTAAACGACTGACAACTTTTTTTTTTTTTTTTTTTTTGCTAGAAACGAAACGAAAAGCCATTCTACGTTCAACAACACACTCGTAAATGTAGACAAATTGAGAGAAAAAAAAAACTTTCCTACTGATAAAAACCAAACAAAAAACCCGTTTCAAAACAGAGATTATTTGGGAAAGCCGAGCTTTTATAAAAATGCACATGTTGACTTAGTAAAACTGCTTTTTGTATCTCCAATAATCGCATGAATATTGAATCCGTGTCTGTGTAATTTATTTCTATTGAGAGCCATAAAATATTAAACGAGAGATGTTCTGAGAGCTGCCAAGTTTAAATGAATAAAATGTTTAAATCACACAAAGTGTATTTGAAAATTTCCAAAACTGTTTTAAATTAAAATCGCCGATGCGCTTGAGTACTTTTCCACTGAAATCAACTAAAAGAGTAAATAAATTCCTCTTAATAATATTTTGAGGAGCATATTTTTATTATGCGCAGACTCAGGCCTTAAAAAAAAGAATTCTGGATCGAAGCTAAGACCTGTAATCATGCCGTTGATTATTTCAAGAGTTAGTTGGTCATCTCTGGGTTACGAAAAATGCACGGTTATGCAAAGTTGATAGTTTTGATCGGTTAAAAGAATTTATCGCCGGCAGAACTACAAAATCTACCAACTTATTTAAAATTCAACTTATTTTCCACTGATTGGCTAACCTTAACCGATTAGATAAACTTTTCTTTTGTCACTAGATATCAGGGTGGGCTGCCCACTGGGTAACCAAAAACAAACATATGGATTTGTTTAAGTTTAACAAAAAATAATCATGAAATATTGTATAAAAAATTAGCGCAAATCATACTCATGTATTTTAACGCCCATTCGTTTATGAGTACATTTAACCCTAGTGGGTGTATTGCATATGCATAACGTAGTAAGGGCATGGCTTATAACAGATTAATAAAACAAATTTTCATTGAAACATTTATTTTATGAAGCTCGTATAAATCAGAGTAATTATTTTTATTGGATTCTAAAAAATTAACCATTTAAGTCTTTTAGACTCTTAAACGTCCTATTTAGTTACTGATTTTACAACTATAATTTTTATATAGTTTAGTTTAATACAATCTTCTGTGCGCACTATTTCATTTCATTTCTTTACAAATTTACGATCACTTCTTGTTGGCATTTTGTTTAACCCTGGATGGTTACTCTTAATCTTTGTACATTAACGTTACTATTCGTTAAATTGACGAACTGAAACAACTTTTAAAATTAAAAATAAACAAAAGTATTTTTAATATAATTTTATTCACAAAAAAATTAAGTATTAAATAAAAACTTTCTTTATCTCATCAAATTCTATAGGAATTTGAGCCGAAATAAAAGAGTTATGTGATAAAGAAGAAATGAACTTCGTCGATTCTGCAAACAGTAACCATCCAGCGTTAAATATCTAGTTCCTTGAAGCGTATATCATACAAATTTCGTCTGAAGTATATTTTTCATAAATCAAATAGTTTTGCGCGCAGTTGTGCATGGAGATGGGTATTGTAGGGTGTTTCCCACAGCCTTCTTCGTCGCTACTTCAATGCAAAATGAAAAAGTTGCCGTAAAATATTTCAAAATTAACGTAGGGAAACACCAAAAAGTTGGCAGCACTTCATACATCAATAATTACTTTAAATCAAAAACCCAATAAAGCACATTAAAACAAAATAAACCCCAATAAATCCCCTCAAAAAAATTAAGAAATCCCCACTGGGCTGGACTTTTTAAAAAAATTTCGGTGTTTTTCCAACCCTCTGGATTTCATTCTAACGAACAAATTAATTTAAATCGAAAACAAAATTTTAGAACTTGTTTTCATGTTAAATGTAATTTTGTAGGCCAAAACAGTATTTAGTGGCACAGTGGGATAGACTGTTAACATTTGAAAATAAATTAAAAATTATGAAAACTTGCTGCTACAAATACAAAAATATCCAAATTGTTTACTAAAGAAACTGCGTTCATTATAACTTAATTTTAAAAGTTCTTGCGAAAATGCCTGCTCATACATGGAAACCATAAAACAGAACTGATATTAAAAATTGCGAATTTAAAAGAAGAAAATTGTTTCAAACTAGACCTATTTTTATTGCAAAGAAGTCTGAAATAAAAAGACGTTTCATTCCGCCTTTAAGATGAATGAAAATTTACAATAAATAATACAAATACGGAAAAATCCCAACTCTGGGACTTTGAAAATTTTCTTTGGATATTGTGGAGTTGGCATTTTTGAATTTGTTTTTCTTTCCATTATTTTAATTACTTCATTTAAGTGAGAACTTTGAGCCGAAAATGTTGATAATTAAAAATCTTTATTTTTTCCTAAAACTTTTTGTTGTTTTATATCTTTTATTCACTTTAATTTTAAGTTTAATTGGATCGCACTCTTCATTTCTATTGTGCTTCCACGCATAATAAAGTTACTCATACGTCACACTACATTGGAACACGGTGGTTGGTGTGGTTCATGTTCCTGTTTGTCCATAATGTGCAAGTATTTTTACATTTTTTCGAAGCACTAAAAAAATAAAAAACATGCACTTTTTAAGAAAATCGGACTGAAAAGATAAAAATAAAGTTTGAAATTGACTCAAAAATCAATGAACTAAAGTACAATTATTATTGTGAAAATAAGTGTAGGCACTTTTTGCCCTATTTTTCGGTTTATCGAGAGGCTGATGATATTTTTTTAAAATAATATTTGTATTTTGGTTTTTTATTGTGTTTAATTAATTTAAAAACTTATTTCTAACTTTTTAGTTAAAATTTCTTCATAAGCTTTTTTTTAATTTTATTTTAACTAAATATATTTTTATTTATTTATTTATTTATTTCGATTGTAAGCACAAGACTAAAGTCTCTTATTAAAATGCTTTGGTGTGAAATATTGTTTAAAGTTTAATAACAAGATTTTACAAAAGAACATATAACAATGGCAAACAAATTAAAAATTGTTATTTACTATCCAATTTATAAAAATGATATACAGTAGTTTTCCGGTTTAACGAACCATAGGTTTAACGAACTCATAAAAATTTTGAATTGAGCACCTCATATTACGAACACCGTAATTTTGTACTCGATATAACGAACAAATACAAAATTAGAGTCTTAAGTATAGAACGAGATGTAAATACAAAGATTTCCGCAAACAATATGCAAAAGCAATAGACATATAGAGAAAGGGGATTCCCCAATGATATTCTAGCTGCGTTTTCTGTGTTTACTTTTGGAGTTTTTAGCATTCTGGTACGATCGTTTGTGGTGTAAACATCAGAATGGGAAGCAGAGAAAAGAAAAATTAAATATAGTGGATGACTATAAAAAAGACGAATGCGTGAATGCATTATGTGCTAAATATGGATTGGCCAAATCCACTATATCCACAATTTTAAAATCAAAGGAAAATCTGTTAAAAAATGCGGAAATGACAGGTTTTCGTTAAAAAAAAACAGAAAAGCAATTAAGGATGGAGAATTTCCAAAACTGGAAATGAGGCTCTTTTCGTGGTTCCCAACACATTCTTCAAAAATTTCAAACTTGTTATTTCCATAGTTTTTGAGTAAACAAACTTTGTCATAAATAGTACTCGGTTTAGCGAATTTTTTCAATATAACGAACAGGGTTGTCATTATATAGTTCGTCAAATCGAAAAACAACTGTATCAGATATAACAAAAATTTTTGTTTTACTACTCTTATAAATCCAATTTATCTTTTAATTTGTTGCTTAATATTTACGTGCTAAAATATGTTTGAAACTTTTTATGTCTTTTCAGATATTTTTTGCAGAAATTTCAACAAGATAAAGTTGCAGTTTAACATAAATTTACCTTCACCAAATTTATCCGTGTACAACAAGCGGAAAATAAAAGCGGGTAAGTCTTATATTTTGAATTGAATAATTTTAGTATCTTCTTCTCTATATTACGATAACCAAATTTGTAATCTGTCAATTATCCTAATGGCAAAGGAATACCTGCGAAAAAAGGTATTGCTTTCGTTTCGTTAAACTTGAAAGAGTATTTTAATATATTAACTTTTATGATCAATTATAATACTCAATTATAATATTCAACCTACTCTTACCTACATTTTTACCGAACATAGTTAAGCGATATTTTTAAGTGCTGATTAGTTATTTGGCAAATACTGATAACACCCTTTTTTGGGCATCTTGTCAATATTGGGAAACTTTGGAGGCCCATAAAAAGAAAACGGTCATCAAACTGGCCAAACTGAGTCTAGGGTTTTACTACATTTTGATAGTAGAGTCGTACCCATATAGTCACGACCTTGCACTTATCAAAAGATCTTCATTTGTCGCATAGTGTTATAAAGCTAAAAACTATTAAGTTTAAATCCAGGAGTATAAAAGTAATAAAAATTTTAATTGAACCAAAACAGTAATTTTTAGTTTAATCAATATGTATTTTAACTGATTTCATTTAATTTTGAATTAGTTTTTTTCACTACATTAAAATGTTATGACAATATGATAGCGATAGCACACTGTTTGAATACCCCAAATAAAAATCTAATAAACCCGAATTAGCGAACTAATAAAAGTGGTGCTACATGAAAAAAAATTATAGCGGAAATTAATTAACTGGCACTTCTTTTTCAACTGAAAACTTTAAAAAATCGGGAAGTTATTGGTTTTACGCCGTTTTAAAAAAAAAATCGAGTTCTCATCACATATCGAAGTTTGAGCCTCCCTGAATATTTCTGAGAACCCGTTACTATGCATGTATGTAGGCGTGTATGTATGTGTGCGTATGTGTGTAAGTATGTGACCCTCTAATGACTTTGGAACAGCTCCACCGATTTCAACCGAACCGGTAGATTTCAAGACATTAAAAAAACTTAGAAAAAAAATTTTAAAGTAGTTTTTTATAACAATCGATTCCAGAGAGTAAACAGCTCTCTCGGCCACTGCGAGTCGGGTTAAAATCGGCTAATCCGTTAGATTTAAAGAGATTTAAAAAAATTTATTTATTTTTAAAAACTCCGAAGTTCAATCAGTTGGCGTTCTCGATTGTACTTCAATCATGGGAATCGCTTGATTAATGTTGATTTCTTTTCTAAAAAAGAGTGCAACAATTTTCACACTTTTTAACAGAAAATGCCATATTCTGTCATTTGGAAAAGGAAAATTTATTAGTAATTATTAATATATTCGTAAAAATAAATAATTTCTCTTTTAAAACTCTTCCAAACTGCCACTTTTTAGAAAATAAGTTCAAAAATGTTGCATGATTTCCAGAAAAAAAAAACGCCAATAGAAATTAAAATAATAGTGTTTTAGCTGGAAGAACTTGAAATAGAACAAAAAGCATGTTACGATAGTTTTGCTTTTAAAATTAGCACAAAGTTACGGGGATGGCGTTTAGGGTCCACTGTTTTCCATATTCTTCTTAATATACCAAAAATCGAAACGTTGCCTCCTCTTCGCCTTTATAGTATTAAAAATAGAATTGCAGCCAGATTAATTGCTTAATGTAAATCATCTCGTGCAAGAGATATAAAAAAGTTATTTTATTTACAAAATTTTTTATTATATAACAGAAGCATGTACAGGTATGCACATACACATGTATGTGTGGATGTGTCTATGTACATATATTTTGTGTGAGAGAGTTCTACGAATTAAAAAGACCAGCTGCGACTTAAAACTATTTATAGTTAAAATGTATTGGAATTTACATGTTTGCATCCCAGGGATACGGTATTCCCAGCTCACTGCCACACTTTGGATTGTTTTGCATGCTGCAGGGATAAAAATGTGGCCAGTTCTTGATAATACGATATACATTTGCTCCCGGACTTCGGGTGGTTTTGGTCTGTAATAATAAATTTAAAAAATTTTAAATGAAAATTTAAATAACAATATTGACATTTTCCATAACTTGCCTGATTTTGAGCCACTAACTTATAGTTCAAGTCAATGTATTTGTTGGTAGAAGCATGCGCCAATAAATATTGTGTAGCTTCGATTTGTTTATCATTCGGCACATAGCGGCCAAAGTCGCCCATGTATGTGATGGCCAGTGAATCATTTGCATAAGTGTTTGCCCAATTCCAACCACGTCCCACATACACGTAACCGTCTGAACCAACCTGCAATTTTTTTTTTAAATACAAATAGCTCAATTGTTGTGAAAAATCGTCATTGAAAAGCTGGCTAAAAGGAGAGGCAAATAAATAACTGAGTTACTCACATAAAAATTTGATTGTATATCTGGAAGGCCTTTTTCGGCAATTGCTGAGTCTTGTATGGTGCGCATTTTAATTGAACACTTGTAAATGTTGTAGCAGGGCGTTGACTGGACTCCAATATGGGTTATCATGACATAAGGAATGGGATGTTTCAGGGGTACTGACAATCTGTTGGCCAACTCTGAGGCTCCCCATTGCAATCGATCGACAACCAAATGCCCATTTCCTAAATTCGGAACTGAGATACTTCTAAATTCAAATCGTATCACATCTAAACTAAACGGAAACGCAATAGAATTTATGCATCACTTACACGTGTCATGTTCGTAATTATTTCCAAAATATATGGGACCACGCGGCAGATGTTGCGGTTTATTTCGTGTCACCTCAACATAAATTATAACACCAGACACAATTAATACGAGAGCAATCAGAATGGAAAGTAGTTTCGATGTGGTGGTAAGTTTTTGCGTGAAACTGTGCGCACTGTTCGTTCTTGTCTGATTAATGCCTGGGAAAAATTAAAAACGTTAATAGCAGCTGCTTATGAAAATTCAATTCTCTTTATTTATTCTTTCGGCAACATTTTGATGCAGGATAAAACAAAGAGGGAGTGGTAGACTGGTTGTAGGGTAAAATTAATTTGTCTGAATTGCCAACTTATTTTCAAAATCAAATTAAATTAAAATTATCGGGATAGAGTCCATAAGGTGGTTTTAATTCACAAGTACATGATAGAAATCGCAACTTGCAGAGCAGAGCAAAATAGCTGTTTTCGAGATCCGCTACAATTCACTCATCAGTACTTGTCTGTTTTTTTTTTGTTTTCCACCACAACTTGGATGAGTTAATTGATTGTGATAATAGTTATTCTTTATAAAGAGTGATTTCTTAGCAACTTTCTTTTTGGCAACACTGTTTTTGTCAAATCAGCTGTTTTTGTCAAATCAGCTGTTTTTGTCAAATCAGCTGTTTTTGTCAAATCAGCTGTTTTTGTCAAATCAGCTGTTTTTGTCAAATCAGCTGTTTTTGTCAAATCAGCTGTGTTTGTCAAATCAGCCGTTTTTGTCAAATCAGCTGTTTTTGTCAAATCAGCTGTTTTTGTCAAATCAGCTGTTTTTTTGTCAAATCAACTGTTTTTGTCAAATCAGCTGTTTTTGTAAAATCAGCCGTTTTTGTCAAATCAGCTGTTTTTGTCAAATCAGCTGTTTTTGTCAAATCAGCTGTTTTTTTTGTCAAATCAACTGTTTTTGTCAAATCAGCTGTTTTTGTAAAATCAGCTGTTTTTGTCAAATCAGCTGTTTTTGTCAAATCAGCTGTGTTTGGCAAATCAGCCGTTTTTGTCAAATCAGCTGTTTTTGTCAAATCAGCTGTTTTTGTCAAATCAGCTGTTTTTGTCAAATCAGCTGTCTTTGTCAAATCAGCTGTTTTTGTCAAATCAGCTGTTTTTGTAAAATCAGCCGTTTTTGTCAAATCAGCTGTTTTTGTCAAATCAGCTGTTTTTGTCAAATCAGCTGTTTTTTTTGTCAAATCAACTGTTTTTGTCAAATCAGCTGTTTTTGTAAAATCAGCTGTTTTTGTCAAATCAGCTGTTTTTGTCAAATCAGCTGTGTTTGGCAAATCAGCCGTTTTTGTCAAATCAGCTGTTTTTGTCAAATCAGCTGTGTTTGTCAAATCAGCAGTTTTTGTCAAATCAGCTGTTTTTGTGAAATCAGCTGTTTTTGTTAAATCAGCTGTTTTCTTGTGACAAGTTAATCCTAAACATGTTCAGTTTGATCTGTAATTCAACCATGGACCGAACAGCGCTTGCAAATTATTGTATTTTAGTATCAAAATTATTAATTATCAGTTAAGAAAGTGCGTCGTACAGATCTGATATTTTAAACTCAGTTTGGGCGACTCTTCGTAATCTTGTGATTAAATTATGCATCGAATTCGCATTAATGGACATGCACTTGCGGATAGAGGAAAATGTACGAATTGCACACGAGTTACCGATTCGGTGTCGTTCGTAGCCGTTAGGCCACTATTCCTCCTCTGCGTGGAAAGTTTTGCGGATGCATTTTTATATAAAGTCTTTTATAATTCAACTGGTTCAAGGATCGAAACCACGGTTAAATTTTGGTGATTAGGCGTTTTTTTATCGGAAAATTGTATTCAGAGGGGAAACTAATTTCTAATTGAATGGACACGTGAACAAGCGAAGTTGCCGTATTTGATGTGAAGAGCAGTCAGCAGGTTTGCAACAGCTGCCCATGTGTCGCAATGGTATCATTGGACCGTACTTTTGTAGGGACGACGAACAAAAGAACGTTACTGTGAATGGCGAGCGCTACCGTGTGATAATAAATTTTTTTTTTTTTCAAAATAAAATTAGAATTTTGGCTAGCACATGGGCTCAACAAGGCCACACAGCACGCCAAATAATGGCCTAATTGCGAGACGATGCGGTTTATTTTATCAAATCCGAAAGCTCTTAAAAATCACACGTTATTTACGTTGCCATTTTTACAAAAAAAATTCTTAAAAAACTAAATATATTTAAAAATCGATGATATTTGAGAACCACTTTTGAAACAGGCTTCAAAAATTTTTTTTGCAGTCTTAAGAAACTTAATAATTTCGATCTTGAAAAGAAGTCAAAGTTTGTGTTAAAATGTAAGAAAAAAAGGTGAAAATTAAAAAAAATTACCCTATTTTTCGCCATCAAAAACTACATTTAAAAATTAATTCAATCAAGAGCAAAGGATTTCTGAAAATTTCCTTAACGTTATATATTTTGCCATTTTCAGAAATTCATATATCGGAGGCTTTACAAAATTTGGAGCTAAAAATTACGGACTAGGCTTCTTTTGATAAGTTCAAGCACATATAAAAATATTCAACTGGATCAAAAATATCGTTTTTAAAATGTGGTGATTTGCTATGGAATGGCCCGTATGCAGAAAAATTTAAGAAAATTAAAATTAAACTAAAAATTCAGGTTTCGCCTTTTTTCAATACCCACAAAAAAATGTGAGTGAAAAATACAACTGGATTAAAAATTATGACGTTGAAAATAAGATGATTCGGCGCGGAATGACCCATATAAATATCGTTTTTAAAATATGGCGATTTGGCATGGAATCTCCCGTATTAGGCTTATGGAAAGCAAAATTATTTTAAATTTTCCAACAACATATTTCAATGCGTCACCGAACTTGATATCATTCCGAAACGGAATTCCGTGTGCATTTTGGTTCTTCAGAAAAAGTGAAAAATTTTTTGGAATGAAATCAATATTATCGGCCAATTCTATTCAATAATATATTGTGAAAGATTTCATTCCGAAAATCTGTTTGACTTTTCGTTTTCTGCTGTACCAAAATTTGGAATGAGTTTCACTTCCGAACTGAATCGAACTCTGAAGACATGATACGGCTGTATATCAATTGGGTCGTATTACCACATGTTGTGATGTGAAACGACTTGAAACAATTCCGCAATTACATATTATGAAAAAATTCACTCCGTTTGGTCGTTTTAGTTACGCAGAAAAGAGAATTCCAAGAATAATCGTGTTGTGATTGGATTCACTATTAGAAAATTTTACAACTAAAAAGGGGAAATTCTCTGAAAAAAAAAAGTTTCACAGATAACACGACACACATGCACAAGTTTGAATGTGTTTGTGTTACGCTCATATAACTCCGCAGCCAATAAACTTATTGGCCATACATTTTGTGCGTGGGGATGTGCTTTAGCACAATTATTTAACACGTTACTTATTTGGGTTAAAATGCAAACAAGTAAACACTCTTTCAGAACTCAATAGGAAAAGAAATTCATTTTAAACTGTTTTTCGTGATTATAAATTTTTAAGCACCGACAATTAAACCATTTAATTGATCCACACTTCATTGCATTTGACAAATATTAATGATAAATAGAATCTCCAGTTTTTATAGATTTTGAAATGAGTTTGAACTGTGTACTGATGATAAAAGTGTAGCGGCTTTTGAAAACAATTGTTCTGCTCTGCTGTTGGATAATTTAATTTGTAATGCTGAATTTACGAGCACTCCACTCTCAATCTTATTTGAGTTTGAAATATATATTATTCGCACTTTTTTCCACATAATTTTCTTAAAATACATTTTAAATAAATTTTATCATTCTTATTATTGTCATTACTATTGTTGTTGTTGTTGTTGTTATTATTATTATTATTATTATTATTATTATTATTATTATTATTATTATTATTATTATTATTATTATTATTATTATTATTATTATTATTATTATTATTGTTATTATTATTATTATTATTATTATTGTTATTATTATTATTATTATTATTATTATTATTATTATTATTATTATTATTATTATTATTATTATTATTATTATTATTCTCCGATCTTTCTACAATTTGCAAATTGTTTTTTATACATCCGTATTTGTATGGGTCATTCTATTCTGTACTTTTTATTACTAAAAGCTTTCGGTAATATTCAGCGACTAGTGCTACGCCTTCGTCGTTGAGACAATACGACAACAATTAACTTAATCGTGCACTAGTGCAGATCAAAAGAACTCGACACCATTGTCATGACTGAGTGCTCAGCCAAATTCGAGATTTAAGGCATCGTAGTTTTGTGTTTAATATTTCAGCCCACAGCATCCTCTTAATTTTCAGAAACTCATAACCCTTGATTATATTATCGGTGGATATATTTCTTATTTTTATATGGTTTTGGAAAAAAACAATAATCTTTTACCTTTAACTCAAATTTAAGTATTTATAAAGACTGAAATTTTTAACTTTCTTGATTCGCATCGTGAACGCAAAAGATGCGAATCAAGTGATTTAAAAAAAAACTCCGAAATTATATACCTGAACAATTAGAGTTCCCAACTCTCGCAAAAGCTAATTCAACCGCCGAAATATCACGTCTGTTGATTCATTCAAAAATTTTAGCAGTTTGAAAATCGAAATATTAATAATTCTCGTTGGATATTTGAACTCGAGGAGCATACTCATTGTATTGCTCTCTCGCTCTTTCTCCTTCCAGAAACTAAAAACAGCTGCAGTAAAAGTTTCACTGTGTGGATCACGTCTTTTGTATGTTTGGGAAATGGGACTTTCTTATAAATTTATAACAGGATTTTTGTCGAAATAAAATTTAATCGTTTTATGGTTGTCTTTTTTAATGGCAACTGAAATTACAACGATATTTTTTTTCTTATTGTCTTGAACCAGTATTCAGGGAATGACTCTTACATACGCAGTGCATTGTGCCAGATATAGGAAAGAGCGGATAACGTTGAGAGGACAAATTAGAAGACACAGAATTTTTGTTGTAACTATTTATTAGAATTATTCTTTTTTTTTTGTTTTTTTTTTTGCTACAGTTAGCAACGAATGAGGCTGCTGCTATTCTGTACTTTTTATTATATGAGGGTGCTAAAAGCTCTCGGTAATATTCAGCGACTAGTGCTACGCCTTCGTCGTTGAGACAATACGATAACAATTAACTTAATCGTGCCGAGCTTGGGATCTAAGGCATTGTAGTCTTGTGTTGACTACTGCAGCCCACAGCATCGTCTAATTGGGGCTAGAAAATATAAAAAATAAATTTATATAATAAACTTAATTTTATAGCCCAATTTTTCGAAAATTGGCTTATAGTTCAGAAAGAAGTGATAAATATTTCAAAGCAGTTTCATATATTCAACTCGAACAGCAGAGCAGAACAGCTGTTTTCGAAACCGCAAACATGTTTGATTTATATAAAAAAATTAATTGTAGTTGTTTATCCTTTTTTTACCAAAAATGTTAGTTATGCGGTATCGAATTTTCGATTCGGTTCAACTTTTAATACTAATTTAATTTTCAAAATGTAACTTTGAATTAATAAACCGATTTTCGAGTGATTAGTATGGATGGATGTAGTTTTTGAATCCTATAAAAGGATCGAGAACTCCAACTGATCAGATATATAAATTTCGGAGTTTTTTAAAAAATAATTTTTTTCGAATTTTTTTCGTTCCCGATATCTCACGAACTGATTAACCCAATTTTGCCCGATTCGCACGGGCTAAGGCCATTTAAAAGTTATTTTAAGAAATCCACTTTTTGTAATAAATTTTTTTCTAAGTTTTTTTAAAATTTCTTGAAATCTACCGGTTCGAATTCACAGTTTGTTTGAAATCGGTCCAGTCATTCCATAGTTATAAGCGGGTCACATACTTACACACAGGCACACACGCACACACACATAAATACACACGCACTCATACATACAATTACAGACATAGTGACGGGTTCTCAGAATATTGCATAGCAGTTTTATATATTCAGCTTGCACAGCAGAGCAGAACAGCTGTTTTCGAAAGCCGCTACACTATCACACATTAGTAGTCATAAGTATTTTTATTTATTACCACTTGCCAGGTGGCTAAATTGAAAGTAAGAACAGTTTCTATTTGTACCAATTTTATTAGGGAAATATAATACGAGAATTGTAGCAAACCGATGGTAGCATAGCAACAGCATCCATTTCATTATTGATAACTGTAATTCAATGAACAAATAATCGCTTTTCGGTAAAGTTGGCTAAATATTCCGAACACCGGGAATTATATTTTACCGAACTCCGAAGTCGGTGTGACGCTGCTAATAATCCCAGACAAAAGCGATTTAAAATCGCCGTTGATTTGATAAAAATCAGCATTTTTTTCCTTTTAAAATTTACTAATTTTTGACAGCCCTGGCTTTGGCTGTTTGTAGTTTAGCATGCGATATGTACGATTATGTAGATTTCAAAAGAGAAAAAAATGTTCTTGCAAATACTGAAGAGCTTTTGGCGAAAATTAGCTCACATTTTTGCCAGTTCACTGCATTTAATATTTCACTATTCTGCTGTCAAAAATACTTACGTTTAGCTGTTGGCGATGGCGAACTATTGATTTGTGCGGACTTAAGACGCTGGCGAGTTTTTTGTGAGTTGACTTTTAACAAGAGTTTCATAATTGACAAGTGAATTGCAGTGGAACATTTAATTCAAGTAATTCAAATTGAAATTTCAGCAAACAAGTTATTTGTTTAAAATGTAGAGAACACTTATGAATAGAAATTAAATTTGTAGTTGTTGCTGTGATTTGGCAAACTTTTGCCAACCGACCTGTTCTAAAACGCCAAACACTTTTGCAAAATACTCGAAATAATTGAGGTTTCGCTTTAAAAAAGAGTAGCAGTTTTGCCTTGAACAAGTTCGTATGCACTTGTGTGACGAGTGTGCGATAATAAACTATTAATTTTTACTAATTATTGTTGGTGTTTTTGTTGTTGTTGTTTTGTTTATTTTAGTTCGCAAGTATGTATTTAATATATTGCAATTTTTTTATCTTTTCAATTTCGTATGATGGCTGTTAGTAGACGTAGTGTTTTTATATCATTGAGTTTTATCGATGGGTGTGACGTTGAGTTGGTTGTGCGCTTCTTCCATCAGGGGAGAATTGAAAAGATGACTGTCACAACTTGCAAAACCTGCCTTGTAAAATCCCCGCGCATTATCTTTTTATTTTAAATATTAAATTCAATAAAGTTTCTTTATTTAATTAAATACCGCGATATGAATAGAGACGGCAGCGAGCGCGAACAACTAAATGCACAATCGATCTTCGTCATTTCTACACTGAAGTGTAGAATTTATAAAGTGTTTAACTCTTCGACACAAATAAATTTCTGTTTTGATAAAAAGCAAAAGTTTTTGTTTAACCGGCGAGCAAAGTGCGGTGGCACAGCGTATCTGGCGATAACAGTCGATGAACTGATTGAATGGCAACAAGTTTAGCACTGAAATTAAATTTTGTTTCTTATTTTTCTTTCTGTTCCTGTTGTTGCAAAATTTAAACAAACAATACTTAAGTATTAATTAATTTATGCATGACTGTGTGGTACCCTGCGCGAATCACTTCCTTCGCTGTGTTCACTCACAACTGCTCGGCCTATTGTGTTCCATTGTGCTCTTTTAGTTGTTATTGTTTTTTTTTTTTTATACAAAACAAATTATTACTCAATCGCTGGAGACACAGTGATGCCAACCCTTTAGAAACACAATAATATAAATAAGAAACGGTGTAATCGATATTAAAAAAGGGATTAGAGAACGATTAACCTTAAAGGCCATCCCTGCAACTTTCCGCTGATTTCATCCGCAGAGTTATCAAGACGTGGTTTTGAGGATCTGTAACTCCTTTTTGGCTCTTCAGATTTTTAGTACTGATTGATTTCATTAAAATATATCAAACATGTTTGATTTATACAAAAAATAATAATTTTGGTTGTTTACCCTTTTGAGCCAAAAATGTTAATTATGCGGTATCGAATTTTTGATTTTGTTAAATTTTTAATACTAATTTGATTTTCAAAATGTAACTTTTGAATTAATAAACCGATTTTCACGCGATTAGTGTGGATGGATGTAGTTTGCGATTCCTATAAAAGTATTGAGAACTCTAACTGATCAGATATATAAATTTCGGAGTTTTTCAAAAAATTAATTTTTTTCTTTACGATATCTCACGAACGATATCCCCGATTGGCACAGGCAAAACCCCCTTTAAAAGTTGTTTTAAAAAATCCTCTTTATGTAATAAGTTTTGTTCTAAGTTTGTTTCAATTTCTTGAAATCTACCATTTACAATCTACAATTACATACTCATATACACACACAGGCACACACACGCACACAAGTACACGCACACATACGTACATACATATAATATAGAGAAATAGTGACGGGTTCTCAGGATTAGTTAGGGATGCTTTCTAAAAACTCAAAACATCTAGATCTGACTTCAAAAGTCCTCCCGATTTCAGAACTTTTTCAATGTAAATTAATTTTTTCACTTGTCCCTAATATATAACAGATTTAAGTTTTCGTTTTTCTTTAGATAAATTTCTAAAAAAAAGCACTCAAATTAAAATAATAGTTTCTTCTTACTGATATCAAATTCTTTGGAATACAAAAAGCTCTCCTTCAATTTGAAGATATTAAAAGGAAATAAATTTTTTGCAAAAAAAAAAAGAAGAAGAAAAACTCATCCTTCAAAATTTCAAGATACATAAGTAACAGTTACGGGTATTTCAAAGTGAGATCGCGGCTATTACGGAACGAATAAAATGGCTGAAGGAAATAGAGAACAGACTACCGGTTCGTATATTCAGGGATAGTAGGAGAGTTATCGAGGCCCTAAGGAATCATGTGGTTCAATCTCGGTGTGTACTACAATGCAAGGATGAGATAAGCTTATACACGCGATGTGTGAGCATAGAGATAATATGGATTCCAGGACATCAGGGAATACCTGGAAATATTGAGGCAGATAGGCTAGCTAAGATGGGAGCATTAATGGCAAACATCACACTAGATAACCCAAAGCCATTTCAGGTTTTTAAGAACGAACTTAAACAGTGGGCCATAGAACTGCATACAAGAGATTGGCAGAGTACCTACGGTAGAGTTACCGTAGGTAGGGTGACCAGAATTCTGTGGGGTGACCCAGATGGTAAAAGGACAAGAGAGATCCTAATATTGAGAAGGCCAATACTGGGAAAACTGGTTCATTTGATAACAGGACATGCAGAGTTGAGGACTCACCTGGCACGCATGGGTATCGTTGTTGATATAACATGCAGAGCCTGTCAGGAGGAGGACGAAACACTGGAGCACTACTTGTGCCACTGTCCAGCTTTCACCCAGGTCAGAAGACAAGTATTTAATCAGGGGATAATACAGGAGGTGGAACTTCAAGGGGCAACAACAAGAAGATACATTGAAGAGACTAGGTTCCTAATGTAACCAAATCCTAGGGTTTTTTTTTTTCTTTTTTTTTGGAAGGTACAAAGGAGGTCCCATAGAATGGTGACTCCTAACTATATAATGCACAACAGGCCTATCGCGGCCTAGGTGTAATCCTTGTGAGGATTGGGATGACTCATGCCCCTCTTCTTCAACCTAACCTAACCTAACCTACGGGTATTTTTAAAATAAACTTGCACCGTGTTTAAGATGTTGAAAAATAATCTGACCAAATTGAGATAATTCAAAGAAATTATGGAATTTTGAGTTTGTGGCAAAAATATTTGTTATATTTTAAAATCCCGATAGGATAATCGAAAATTAAAAAATCGGGAAGTTATTGGGTTTACATCGTTTTGAAAAAATCTAGTTCTCTAATGAGAACTCCACGTTTTCAGCTCCTGGAAAGCTTCCCTGACTAATTCTGATAGCCCGTCATAATGTCTATACGTATGTGTGCTAATAAGTGTTCTGTCGAATGACACCAAGAGTTCTTAAAAATATGAATCGATTCGAATCGATAGATTTCATGATATCTTGAAAAAACGTAATGGAATCGATTGATTCTTCCAATTAATCAGTTCTTGACATTTAAAAACCGTGTCGATCACCGTAAACTTGGTAAAAATCGATTAATCCGTTCGTGAGATATCGTGAACGAAAAAAGTATTTTGAAAAACTCCGAAATTTTATATCAAATCAGTTAGAGTTTTCGATTCTTTTATTGTAATCGAAAACTACATCAATCACTTGTTATTACATGGGAATCGGTTGATTGATATTAAATCTGATTCATATTCTGTTACATATTACCTGGAAAAATTATTCGTGCAACTAATCGATTAATAAGAAACCTCCATTGACTGAATACCCTAACAAAACGCCAATACTCAATTTAGGTCACATATTTTAAAAAAAATTGTAGAAATTGGACTGATCGAGTGTACCATTTAACTGGTAGCCGTGACGGACATATCGCTCGTTTACTTCCACAACGTCATAACTCAAAAAAAATGCATTTTCAGAGCCAATAATGCGAATTTAATCTATATATTATTTTTGTTCTGAGAGGAAAATTATTTCTTAGATTTCCATAAAAATGTTGGTAAATTTAAAGCTTTGAAAGCTTTTTCAGTTATGACACTATTGAAGTAAATAAGCGCTATGCCCTTAATTACATATAAAAACTAGTTGCCATGAAATTTTCTACCCGATTTTTATATCTTGTATTATTTTATTATTTTTAATAACCACAGAATTATATAACTTATTTCTTCACAAAATCCCCCACTGTGCATTGGGTTGGGTTTTCTTCAAAACCATGTCGATTTTAAATTCTTAAGAAGCACTAATTTCTCAAAAAGTCGTTCAGTTTGAAATAAAATTTTGTAAAATATAGAATTTTATTCGATATAACTTTTATAGAATAGAAATAATATCCCATGAAATGCGCGTTTTGTTGCCGCCCTAATTAAAACAATTATGAGCAGCGCAGTTATTACGTGATATGAATTTTAAAACGTTCAATTTAAGTTAAATTATTTCAGTCTAACTTTAGAGTGGATTTAGCAAATCAACAATTTCAATCACAAATAAAAACAAGTTAAATATTGGATTTATGTGTGTGTGTGTGTGTTTATGTGTGAGGGCTTTTTATATAAACAAGTAATTACAGAGGGATTCTGCATACAATTCCGCAGAGGCACTTCAAGAAAACAGTAAAAAAACTGCAGTACTAATTTTTATGGACACCCCCCACACCCGTCTCAATTTGACAGAAATTATTCTATTTTTCTTGCCGTTTCAATAATGAATTTCGTTCAACTTTTATTTGCTAATTAACTTTTTAACTTCCCAAAATCAAAGTCAGGAAGTTGTTGGTTCTACCCCGTTTTAAAAAAATTGAGTTTTCATCAGATCTCGACGTTTTGAGGTTTTAGGAAGCTGCTCTGACTAATTCTGAAAGCCCGCAAGGGTGTCTTTATGTATGTGTGTGCATAATTATGTGACCCACTCATAACTTTTGAAATGCTGAATCGAATCAAACCATTCCTGAACTTAGATTTTCTATAAATTTGAACGACTCAAAACGATAGATTTCAAGATATTTAAAAAAAAACTCATAAAATAGGATTTTTTTGAAATATTTTTTCAACTGCTTCACCGATCGATTCCACAAACTTAATTAATTAATTTAAGTTAACATTTAAAAACGACGTCAATCACCGTAAACCGGTCCGAAATCGGTTAACCCGTTCGTAAAATATCGTGAACGAAAATATTCGAAAAAATTGATTTTTTTTAAATCCGCTCAGTTAGTGCTCTCGACTCTTATATTTTAATCGAAAACTAAATCAATCATCGCTATTCACGGGAAATCGGGTGATCGGTTACGATAGTTTTGCGGTTAAATTGATTGGGAAGTTACAGGGATGGCCTTTGGCGTCAACCGTTTTCCGTATTTTTTAATAATAATTGTTATTTTTTTAATTATTTATTTATTTTTGAAAATACAATTAATCATCTTCAGTAATTGATTCTGCCAAATAGATATTGACACTCAACGAAACATATTCGATGTTCGATTTAACTTTCGTTTACACTATGATTAGAGATGTGCACGTGAATTTATTGACCACGTAAACTTACTTTTACTCGTTTGTAAAATTACTTAATTATAATTAATAATTATTAGTTAAATAAATTGATTGAACTTTTTAATAGAATATTTGGTTTTTCTTTGAAACTAAAATGCTTATCGGCCAAATTTGTGAACACTACCCTTGTCACGTACTCATCTCCAATTTAAATGAAATTTAAAGGAAAATAATAATATCTGTAGGTGAGTGGTAAACTAGACTAACTTACATTTTCAAAGTCATTTAGAAGTTATACTAAAAAAAAGTTTATTGAAATCAGTATGACGCTTTAAAAGTCCATCAGTTTGGCTGAAATCGGTCAAAAGTTATTAGCGGGTCACATATTTACACGCACACCCAAATACAGATATAATGACGGGTTCTCAGAATTAGTAAGGGAAGCTTTCAAATACCTTAACACTTCGAACTCGATTTATTCAAAACCGGGTAAAACCAATAACTTCCTGATTTTTGAAAATTTTGAATTTTCATAGCGGGTGACCACTCATTTTCATTATGGATTGCTTTCGTAGTGTCGTTTTCAAAATAATCCCGTAGCTGGCCAGCATATTGCTGGTCAGTAGCCTGCAGCAAAATATATAAAAAAAAGTGTTGAAAACGGTTGAGCCTAAGACCCATTGTGACATTCTTTGAGTTCTTCCAGCTACTATTTTCACGCTATTATTTTAATTTTGAAATAGTTCGATTCTCACTTGAGTAGCAGAGATTGATGTAGGTTTTCGAGTCCTATAAAAGAATAGAAAACTTTAACTGTTTGGATATATAATTTCGGAGTTTTTTAGAAAAATCATTTAATTTTTTGAATTTTTTCGTTCACGATCACTCACGAACTGATAAACCGATTTTGACCCGATTTGCAGTTTTCTGAAGTCTTGAGAGCTGGTTAGTTTGTGGACTCCATCGGTGCCGCCGTTTAAAATTAAAAAACCATCTCTTTAAAAAATTTCTTTCTTGAGTTTCTTTTAAATTTCTTGAAATCTACCGGCTCGAAACGGTTCAAACTCAAAGGAAACGTAAGTTCAGCAGAGTCGACCAAGCCGTCCCAAAGTTATAAATGGGTTACACACAGACACACTTCAACAAGTCGAGACCTGATGAGTACCAGATTTTTTTTTAAATGGGATAAAACCAATAACTTCACGATTTTTTAAAATGATAATATGAAATTTATTTGTTGGGTCGTTAAGCACCAATTAATTTATTTTATTTTATTTATTAACAATTCAATTGAGATTTTATTTTTCATTTTGCCTTATAAATACTTTCATTGTTATCCAAGGGATTTCTAATTGTATAGAGGTATAGAAAAATAAAATAGAGTCATATCGAATAAAAGTTGTTTGTTGGGTTTGGTTTGTATAAGTTTCATAGCCTGCTACACTTATTATACTGCGATTTTTTGAAATCGTTTGTGAGTTTTTATAGTTAATTTATTTAACATAATTCTCAGATGCTTTTTGGAAGTCTTTTAGTAAGTTGAGAAGTTTGAAACATTGCAAAACTGTGGTTGAAGTTTACTGACGATTTGGTAAAAAGCGCCAATGAAATGCATATAGACATTGCTTAACCACCCAACAAATAAATTTCATATTATAATAGTACAATGACAATATGTCAAAAAATTAGTTTATTAACTATTTTTGAAAATGTTCAATCTTAACAGTGGGAAGCTAAAAAGTTACATAAAATTATCTGGCAGATTATAAAAAAAAACGCATTTTAACAGTATTTCAGTCTTGTATTATAATTTTAAGTTCGCTTGCAGCCAAAAAAGCACCCGTTATTGCATTCGGAAAATTCTGTTTGGCTCTCGATTCAATTACGGTGTCGTATTAAACTGTTTTAACTTGATTTTTAATAACGCTTGTTAATTAGTGAGTGTGTGCATGTGTGTGTGTGTGTGTGTGTGTGCTTTATTTAATGAAAGCGTCAAGTTTCCGAGCTTTTGCTGGTGTTACGAGTAACTGCAACAAACTTTGAGCAAACGCACTTCCAGTCAAATCGTTTAATATTTATGGCAAAAATCAACTGCATTTTTGTTTATCTGACGGATGCAATAACACGAAACTTTTATTTATTGACTAAATTAAATACATCACGTTCCACACATACCGCCTCCTCCGTTCGCCTGCATTGATCGCGACTCCACTGTGGCATCCATATACTGATAAATAGTGACTGGCCCTTGGTATTGGGTCATTGGGCCGATAACAACATCCGAAGAATTCGACAAATTTACCACACTCGTCGGCTGTATTGCAGGATTAGTGAATACATTCTGCGGCAGAGATGTTGCCAGAGTCTGGGGTACAGGCGTCTGACGTCCAGAAAGATTCCATAAAACGTTGTTGGCTGCACTGTTGGCAGCACCGCTATACGAGTGTTCGGAACTATTTTGTTCGTGCATGTTTTTCGCTATCGTACACCGTAAGAAAAACTTGTTATTCTACCACTCACTTTACACATGCGTAATTGTTAATTTGCATAAATAATAATTTTTAACAACGACATTCTATCAACAACTGCTGATCCACAGTTATATGCGAATAAGATTTAGAGAAAGATCGTCTCAACTTTCCGCTTGACAATTTTTAATGCCACAATAAACGACCGGCCAGAATGCAATCACAATTGATACTGAAGAGAATCGCTGTTAAATTTTGCTATTGGCATTTAATTAAACGCCATTGGAAGAATTTACGCTTGCGAAGCGACACGGCTGCTAAATAAATATATATGTATATATTTTTTGTCAACATGCTCTCAAACGATATTCCGATGCCAGACAGCAGAGTTGCCAAATTTTGAATAATTATTTTATAAATTAACTTTCAGTATTCAGGCAAAACACATTCAATGTGAATATTAAGAAAAGCAAAAATATATCCAATACACACACGCACACACACATGCACACACAATATATGTTGCCGTCATCGCAAAAATTTGAATTATATTCGATAGAGTCAAAAGTTTTTCAAGTTTTGGGTGTTTTTTATAGAGTGATAAAAGTTTAAATCATAATAAAATATAATAATATATTTTTGATATCAATGAAACGGTCTTTATGGGATAGAAAATTTTATGACATTAATGTTTAAATATGAGTTCGGTCATGTGGCCGCAATCTGGAACACCAATTTTCACAACCAGTAACATTCTGACCATCATCCTTTTTGAAGACATATGGGCCAATGACTCCGTTAGTCCATGAAGCGCACCAAACAGTAATTTTCTGTGGATGTTTCGACAAAACCGTGTGATTTCTTCCCACTCCAAATGCGACAATTCTGTTTATTTTCGTACCCATTCAACCAAAAATAGACTTCATCCGAGAATAAAATTTTGAATGGACGAAGTGCACGACAAGTTTGACGAACAGAACCATTATTTTGAATAAAAATTTCCACAATTTGCACGCGTTGCTCTGGTGTAAGTCGATCCATAATGAAATGTCAAAGCAAACTTAACAAAAAGAAACTATCAGCTGTTAAGTGGGTGGTCAAATAAAGCAGTCATGCCAACTGAAAGTTGTATCACTCTATAAAAAACACCCTATATTAAAAACGGAATTTTTTTCACAACTGGATTCTGTATAAAATAGTTTATTTTTTTTTTTAATTATAATTATTTTAAAGTTTTTTTTTGTAAATAACCCAATTCCAAAATTGGTTGTACTCTTGTGTAAAGCTTTTATAACACGAAATATTTGTTTGCGTGTTCTTGCGTTATAAATTATTTATTTATTTATTGTAATTTTTATTCAAGAATAGTCAGTCAAAAGTTGTTGATTAGCAGAGATGGACATCGCCAGTAAATAAAATGCCAAAAGTTTTATTGCAAATATTTTTCTTACCTTTAAACAGAAATTTAGTACAATAATTCTATACTCACTCAGTTAGTGCATACTAAACGAGGCCTGCTCAGAAAATAAGTTGATATTTCCAATTCAATTGTACGAAAAATATTTTTGATTCAGAAAAATATGAAAAACATTCCAAAGCACAAGGGATAGTCGTCACCGCCTTGTTAAATATCAAACTTACACAGCAGAGCAGAAAAGCTGTTTTCAACAGCAGCCAGACTTTCATCATCAGTACTCGTGTGTAACACTCAATTGAATTGAATGTGATAATAGCCGTCTGAAAATTAGTCTATAAAATTAATAGCAAAGAAAAATTTTAAAATGCAATAAAATAAAAACGGTTTTAAATATTGTCAAATTATTATTATTATTTTTTTTTTGTTGTTGTGAAGTAAAATGGAATATGGCTGCCACAGTTGCGCTTACAATCAATCGCACCAATTTTGGAGCAATTTTGCGAGTAATGGGGTAATATTTCGGCAATAGTATCACGAATACTGGCCTTCCTAAGATTAATTGCCTCTGGTTTACCGGCATAACACTTGCCTTTAATAGCGCGCCACAGAAAATAATCCAACGGTGACGAAGTGCAGTTTCTAGGCAGCCAATTGATATCAAAATTTCGGCTAATTGAACGGTTTTTGTTTTGGAATACATTTTCGAACCACCCTACTTTGGTCAAGCATCGACCGATTCATTTCGAGAATTTTGTGACAGAATAAAAGTTTAAATTGTACAACCCTGAAATCGTCTCTCTGATTTTCAATTCCAATGAATTACTTTCCAATATACGAAATATGTTTAAGTTCCAAAAACAAAATCTTGCTTTAATACTTACAACAACAAAACACGATTTCCTAGCTCTGGAGGAGTATTTGCAGCTTTTTGATTTCTAGTGCCATTAAATTTCTTTTAAGAATATCAAAATTACTTTTTCTAAAAAAGAAACAATTCATTTAAGTTTGTTACTTCAATGTACCAAACAGTGTAACAGTTGTCCAACCCTGGAATATAATATATGAATTTGTTTGATTTTCAATACCAATTTAAATATCTGACTAAAATATCAAATATGTTTGAGTGTAAAAACGAAATACTTATAAATATTTACAACGTTAATTTAAATTTCCAGCTCTACAAAACATTTCCCAGCTCTGGCTCTTCTGGTCTATAGTAGTATTAAATTTCTTTTAAAAATATTCAATATGTTTAATATATAAAAAAAGAAAACTATTGTTTTATTTGGTCACTTTTAGGTACCAAAAAAAAAAAAAGATTTCCAGCTCTGTAGCAGTATTTTTGGCTTTTCCGATTTCTAATACCTGTAATTATTTTTTAAGTTATCAAATATGTTTGATTTACAAAGAAAAAGAGAAATATTGTTTTAGTTGGTTACTTTTGTATTCCAAAAAAATATTTATTTATATTGTCCAACCCTGGAATGGACTTTTAGATATTGTTTGAATTTTAATCCCAGTTTGCTTTCACCTTTTAATAAAAAAAATAGGTTTATTTAAAAATAAATTATATATGCAGTTTCTTCAATATTCCAAAAAAAAAAAATGTCCAGCTCTGGAGATGTCGGTTTTGTTTTTGTTTTTCTAATCTCTAGTACCATAAAACCTCTTTCAAAATTATCAAATTTGTATTTTTTTTTCATAAAGTAAAAGAAACAATTTGTTTCAGTTGGTTAGCTTCAATATTTCAATTGTCCAACCCTGGAAAATAAGTTTTGATTTTCTTTGCTTTTTAAAAGTAATTTAAACAACAAAAAGAAATACTTTTAAGTACTTACAACAAGAGTATAAATTTTCAGCTCTTCAAAAAAAACACTTTCCAGCTCTGAAGCTGTCTTTTTGACTTCTCTGATTTCTAATATGTACCAATAAATTTCATTCAAAAATATTAAATATGTTTAATTTATAAAAGAAAGACAACTATTGTTTTAGTTGGTTACTCTTATGTACCAAAAGTATTTTAATTGCTTAACCCTGGAATGGAATATTAGATTTCGTTTAAATTTTAGTACTAATTTGAACGTCTTTTTAAACAACAATATGAGTTTATTTGAAAAATAGTTGCATATTCCAAAATGATTAGATATTAGAAAAAATTATTTTCCATCTCTGGAGCTGTTTTTTTTTGCTTTTCCAATAAATTTATTTCTAAAGTATTAAGCAGGTTTGATATATAAAGAAAATGAAAACTGATTCTAATGTTGGTTGCACGAAAAAATCCATTGTACATCTCTGGGATCGTATTTCCGCATTGTTTTATTTTCAATACCAATTTAATATACTCTGAATCATATAAAAGTATTAATTAAGAAAAAAATCTTTGCTTTAGCTGTTTGCATTTCTGTACGAAAAATTGGTAGTACTTTTCCAGGTCTGGAAACGTATTTTGCACTTTGCTGATGTGTTGGGATCTTTTTTGTGTCAACATCAATAGTTCACACTTATTCTGGTGTACAAAAAATTTTGCATGTAGTTGTGCCCAACTCCTTCAAATGCTCGTTTTTCAATACAACCTCGATAGGAGATAATTTAAGTGGGTTTGATCAGGGTTTTTGTCAAGTGCGAGTGCTTGAAAGGGTTCGCCACAACTCTACAAAAATTTCAATTGCTGTTGTGTTCGTTGCAAAAAGAACTAAACAATTCTAATAAAAGTCAAGTTTTATTAAAGAATTTAAGTCGTTTCTTTAAAATAATTGCTTATGTGGCAGCGCTTGATTGAAGTTCCTGTTATATTTCATCCAGCTCGTTAATATCTTGAGATATTTTCCCAAATAGCAAAAAGTTTTGTTCGAAAGTTTCAAACATTGATTTTTTTATTGAAATCAAAAGTTTTGATTTCGTATTTTGTGGTCTAGCGGAAAGAAATTGTTAATCATGGACCAGAAATTAATGTGACTTATTTCACTATGAGAAAAAAAATTATACCCATTTACTTCAATTACAACGGTAGCACTGATAAAATGCAATTTCAAATACAACGGATAATAACAGAACACTGGGCAGCACTGGAAAGTAATTTATCAAAGTATTGCCCTGTTCTACATAAAAGACTCAAACCAATGTGCCTTATTTGACATATAGATGGCAGAGCAGAATAACAAATGTACTAGCGGCCAGCAATCTAACCGTAGCGTCATTAAACTGAATATGTATAAGGTGTTTTCAATAGAGTGACTTAAGTTTAAATCATAACAAGTAAAAGTGCTATATTCGGCTGTGCCAAATCTTATACACCCTTCACCAACGTTTTTCTAAGTTATAAAATAGTTTTAGCCAAAATAGCCAAAAATATAACGTCAGCCTTTTTGGTTACTTTTATGAATGAAAAAAAAAATTAATTTTCCACCCCTGGAAACGAAATTTTGAATTTGTTTAAATATTTGATGCAAATTTTGCCTTTCCTTAATTAAAAATAGTTTTAATTAGTAAAAATAACGACGTTAGTTGCTTTTTTGTGACTTTTATGTATAAAAAAATGTCAGTTTCCCATTCCTGGAAGCGAAAATTAACTTTTCGTTTGTTTTCTTAGCAACGTATTTAAAAAAACTTAAAATTTGTAACCATTTTGGTCACGTTCCGGTATCACAAAATATTGCGTCGTCGTTTTTTCCTGGTCAAAATAATTTTTTATTCTGGCAAAACAAAATTGGTGTCAAAAATTAAAAAAGAAAAATTCCAAATTTCGATTCCATGGTTGGATAACTGCGATAACTGCAATATTTAGTAGGACGTGAAAATTACAAAAATTGCTGCAAATTTGTAGTTTTCCTTAAATAAAACCGCTTTACAGATTATGAATTGATAAACGAAATTGGAATAATTAAAATTTCGTTTCCAGGGGTGGGGAATTTTGAATATATTTTATTTATAAAAGTAACCAAGAAATGCAACTGAAGTTGTTTGTTTTTCGCTTACTGAAGCAGTTTTATAAATTAGAAAGCACAAAATTGGTACCTAAAAATATATGTAATGCCAGACGTACGTTGGTGAAGGGTATATAAGATTCGGCACAGCCGAATATAGCACTTTTACTTGTTTGAACATGTTTTTAATCGAATTAAAACAGTCGTCTTAATACATAATTTTACCACAAATAGATAGATATATGTAATATGAACTCGGAATAAAACTAGATCTTCGAATTAAATTTAACTTTCTTCACGTTAATATATTTAAAAAATATGTGGGTTAACAGTTTTAGTGCACATTTATAAGCCAACAACGAAATGCGAAGCAGCTTTAAAAGAGAATTGACAAAAATCTTCATCCTGTGAATTCACTCCCTGCCTGGAAATCATTCTTTCTTATAACCGCAAATAAAATGCTTAAACTGTTTTAATATCTTTTAAAGATGATCGCAAGGAAAAAAAGACATCATTCGAAGTCACAGAACAGACAGGCAGTCTCAAACTAATTGTAATTTAAAATAAACAAAATATAAACAAAATGCCAATCACCAGTTTCGGAATTTCAATATTGCTCTTCGTTGCTCTGCTGGTTCTATTGTCATTGATATATACAAGTCCTTTAGGTTCGAGGATATCAATGATTTTGTCCATTAAGGGATTGCCATCATTTGCCTTCAACTTTTGAAACTCTGCAACCTAAAAAAGCGATATTTGTATACTTTCAAGTGTCCTGTTATGAAGTCCGCTTACCGTTTTCGGTGTTATTTTCATAGACGTTAAGTAATCAATCCATAGTACAATTCCTTCGCAATCGAACTCCAAAAGAGATCCTTCGTGAATCATAAATCTTGGTGAAATAGACCGAGCCCAATTATTTAGGTCGACGTTGTCAATTGATGTTTTGCTATTGGCCTCTCTTACATATCGAAGACTATCTCTAAAGTAATGAAAATCATCTCCGACAGGACGAACCTGACAGATTAGTTTCAATTAAATATGGTTTTATCTGTAGTTAATTTCATACCTTCGCTCTAAATGCCAAAACAACAATATGTCTGCTCATGAAAAGGGCGTTCTTATAACTTTTTGCTCTCACATTATAAAAAACAACATGCAACTCAGCGGGAAATGAAACGTTTTCGTAATTATAATAATCTGACATCGCTTTACGCCATTGAAAGTATAAATATTCGAAGCGGAATACACCAGCGAACCCCAAGCCATGTCCGAAATCAACTTCAATTGTAGGTACACTGTCATTATAATCCAATTCAACTTTCAAGGTGTGACCATTATTCTCCATAATCGATTTAGTGGGAATTTTGTCAAAATTATTATATTTGATTCCCTTTTTCAAAGGTACAATTACTAAATTTGATTTCTCTTGCAGTGGATATTTTCCAACACATTTCCTAGCCGAAGCTGAGATTTTAAATGTTTTCGAATTAATTCTTCTTACCGAAAGAGTTTATCTAACACTCTTACCCTCCAAAACAGCTCCAAGGAATAGTATTTGTGCAAATATGAGGAAATTTAAAACAAATCTTATTGACCAGTTAGTTTCCATTGTTGTCGCACTTGTAGCCAGAGTATTAATTCTTTACTAACCGCTCTCATGCAGGCCATGTCCATGTTTGTTGCTGATACAACATACAACATATTTCTGTAACTTAGCAACTGATAATGATCAGCACAACAAATGCACGGGGTGTTCAAATATTCGAGTTCTTAGCTCAATTACTACTGAATCGATTAATTAATCGAATATTAATCAAATGTAAACAAATTTTTAATGGAATGATTTGGTGTTATAGTTTTTATTTTGCACAAAGTAAATTTCACTAGATTTTTTTTTAGTTTTTGATACAATTATAAAGAAAAAATCTTTGTAAACGAAATAGGAATTTTTTCTTGGCCAAATGAATCCACTAGTATATTCACTAAGTATAGAGTAGTAAACTTTTTTCATAATCGGTTCAAAAATATATTGACAATTTTTTTGATTCTTATCCCTGGACTAATACTAGGATAAAACACTTTTTTGTTAAATACTTGTAATCTCTTGCGTATGTAATGTGGGCGTCAAAATGTCAACAAGTTGTCGTCTGCAGTGCCGCTAAGTCCGATTATATTCTGGTCCGCTCTCATAGTCACTCTGAACGGTCTTAAGGGTTTCACAATGCAGACCTTTTGTCTCTATTCTCATAGAATAGTAACAATTAATGAAATAGATAAAAATATAAAACAGTTCCACAAGAAATACTAAATGTTGTTGTCGAAATTAAATGATTAACTGTTTATCGAATTTTAATTTATTCGAAGTAATTTATTCGGTTAGTACTTAATTGGATAACCGATTAATGGTTCATCGACTGAAAACCCTAGTGCAAAATGTTTAGTCATGAATAAATCCAATATCCATCAGTACAATAGATACGGTTCGATAAATAAAATAAAGGGAACGCACGCACGCCAGATATTGCGAACTGCATCGTAGATAAAATGCAAATTTGGATGTTATTAAAATGACATTCAGTCCACCCGTGCGTTACTAATATACGGCCTTGAAAATAGTTTAAGTTTATTAAATACTTAATTCGCCAATCCACTCACAATATTGGTAATATCATGCCCCTTGTAACGAAAAGGGATATATCAACAACATTTATTGATGTCGGTGGTTGTGGTGAAGTGGCAAACACTTCAAGTGAAACAGTTTTTGTTTAAAATTTAGTTAATTTTATTTCAAATATAAAATTTTGGTCAACTTTAATGAAATCCAGTGGATGGATGTTCAGTTCAAGTTTGTATGTTTCATTTTAAATTGTTTTTAATGTTTCAATATTTTATTTTCGTTTTAACAAATTATTTCACATGTTTCTTCTGCAATCAATGTCCCTTAACCATAAAGGCCTGACAATAATGGGCCCTTGCGAATATAACCTGGTGTCAAAAGTCGACTACTGCTTGAACAAAATCATGCAAACTTTTGGGTGAAAATATTATCTATACCTACTGAGCTTAAGTCATTTCCTGAGGTATGGGTTGGTTTTGGAAATCAGCGAGAATCGAATACGGCTCCAAGGCTGGAAAACTGAAACTCACTTTTGGTATATAAAATTAAATAGCTCTAGATAATTTTGTTGTTTCGTTGCTAATTGAAACTATTTTATGCTTCAGGAAAAATCAAGCATAATCTAAACTTCGCTTTCAGGGATGGACAATTTAAATTCAATTGATAGCAAACTGTTGAATCCTGGAAATATTAAGATACCTAAAAAACGTTTCTGTCTGTTTTGTTCAAGGATATAGTCTCTGTTGCTTTTTGTTGTGCGAAGTCATTTGATTCATTTATAATATAATTGGGCATTTCCTGGTATAAAAACCTCTCAAATAACTGCCTTTTTTCAGCAAATATGTTCTATCTAGTATCCTGTAATCAATCCATATTTGGATCTACCTGTTCTCCTTGTCCAATTCGGTTCTTTAAATACCCGTGTGGGGCTGTCCGTAATTTTGACTCATATTGTTTTTCTCAAGTCTTGTGAAGATGTTGACGGTTGTTCAGTTATTTCTGTATCTTGCATGTATCATTCTTTCTGGCAACTTCTTGCAAAGCCGACATATAAATATGTATAGACAAGTATGCGTTATCATATATCGGAATTTCATTTTCGTCTACGTACTCCTCGTCTGTTAATTCATCGATTCTGTCTGGTGGAATCACACTAACTGTGACCACATCATCTTCCAATCGATCAGTCCAAAAACGAAGTCTCTAGCTCTTCTGGGGGCTTGGGAAAGCCGATTTCACGTACAGACAGACGGACAGACAGACGGGCATCGTTCAATCGTCATTACTACTCATAAGGATCCAGAATATATATGTATACTTTATGGGATCGCATATTGATATCGAAGAAATTACACACGGAATGACAAACCTAAATATACCCTTCCACTTTTTGGTGAAGGGTATAATAAAACATAGTAATATATTTTTGATATCAATGAAACGGTCTTTATTGGATGGAAAATTTTATGACATTAATGTTTAAATATGATTGCGGGCATTTGGCCGCCACGGCTGGCACGTGCAAGGCGCAATCTGGAACACCAATTTTCACAAACAGTAACATTCTGACCATAATGGTTTTTGAAGACATACAGGCCAATGACTCCGCCAGCCCATAAAGCGCACCAAACAGTCATTTGTTGTGGATGTATTGGTGTTTAGACAAAAGCTTGTGGATTCTCCTCACTCCAAATGCGACAATTCTATTTATTTACGTACCCATTCAAGCAAAAATGGGCTTCATCGGAAAATAAAATTTTGAATGGACGAAGTGCACGATAAGTTTGACGAACAGAACCATTAATTTGATTAAAAATTTCCACAATTTGCACGCGTTGCTCTGGTGTAAGTCGGTCCATAATGAAATGTCAAAGTAAACTAAATAAAAAGCGACTATCAGCTGTTAAATGGGTGGTCAAACAAAGCAGTGATGCCAACTCAAAGTTGTATCACTCTATAAAAAACACTCCATATTACAACGGTAGCACTGAGAAAATGCAATTTCAAATTCACCGGATAATGACCTAAAACTAGGCAGCACTAAAAAGTAAGCTATCAAAGTGTACATTATAGACTCAAACCAATTTGCTTTATTTGGCATATAGATGGCAGGGCAGCATGACAAACGTATTAGCTGCCAGCTATCCAAACCGTAGCGCCAGTTTAATAATATGAGTATTTGCAACGTGACTTAATGCCGCTTTCGGAATAACGTGATACTCTACATTATCATAAAAGCGGGTGTAACATCAGTAGGTGGCTATATTTTTGCTCAGCCATGCTCAACTGCGGTTGCATTGAATTTTGCCGCACAATAAGACCTCATTGAGTTTGTATATGTGAACGTTATTAATACCCAGTTAGCATTTTGTGTCATAATCTAATCACAAGAATAATCACATGTCAAATCGATCATAAGTGATACACCCGTTGTGAGAATATATAACCCTTTAAATGAACCATTCCAAGGAATCATGATACGATTTGGTTATTGACAGTTATAAGCACCAGCATGGTAAGGAACTCTTAATTACCCAACTGGGCTATTGAAAATGATGCTCTCTTAGCATTTTGTTGGTGTACTTTCAAGAATGAATCATTTCATCATTCACAAGCGAATCTCTTTCAATCGCCCAAGTGATAAGTCAGTTTCTAATCATCGTATGTGATGTGAAAAGAATCATGTTTTTTTATGATCATGCAAATGCTCACTGGGTAATTGTGCATGCGTCTGGCACCAACAACAATAGTTGTTGTTGCCGCAGTGCTGCCAAACTATAGTACTGATTAATACAAAAATTAAAGTTTATTTCGAAGCTACTTTCGACCCTCCAAACTTTTTTAAAATTTACAACCGCCGAACGCATAATAAAACATCAACTATTTTTACTTGAAAGCTCAATAAGAATTTTTTATTTACAAAATGGTTCATCAAAGTATTTATTTATTTATTTATTATATTTTTTTTCTAATTTAACTAATTTTCAATATATATTTTCTGCATGAAATTTGAAATTTTTTCATAAATAACTCTATTTCATATAAATTTGTATACATATTCTACGTAAATATTTGTTTATGTAGTTTAATTGATTTATTTATATATTTTTTAGTATCAAATAATTTTTACAAATTTCATTTAAATATTTTTGAATGAGTGTGTGGACTTTGTTAACAATTTTATTTGATTTAAACATATTTTTATAAAACAAACGTGGAAATATATAATAAATGAAAACAACAACAACAATAGTTTGACTAACAAACTCAATGACTGGCAGGGTCACTGCCCGCCCGCCCCTCTGTCTGTCTAACTCACTGAAATTCAATGTTAACAACTTTGACTAGTAGAAATAAAAATTAAAACTTAAATATTTACTAAATAAACAATATGAAAAATACTTCATGAAATATATTTCTGTTAATGAAGTGCCTGCAGCAACTGGCGTATTTGTTGCCACAGAAAACGCCTACAATTAATTATGTTTGGTAACAACTAATTTCTCTTGGGGTTTTTTTTTATATAGTTACGAAATTAAAATGGTTTGTGTGAAGATCTGATTTTGTAAAACGAAACCTTTCCAGATGTCTTAATGTTTTATTAAGTTTTTAACTTCCCGCTACAAAAATTAGAAATTTTTTAAAATCGGGAAATTATTGGCTTTACGCCGTTTTGGAAAAATCGAGTTCTCATCAAATCTGGACGTTTTGATGTTTCAGGAAGCTTTTCCCAATAAAACTGAGGACTCGCTACTGTGTCTGGATGTGTGTGTGTGCATGCGTTTGTGTGTGTGCAAGTATGTGACCCGCTTATAACTTTGGAACGGCTTGACCGATTTCTACCAAACTGTTTTAGTTCTACAGAGCTGTGAATTTTAACCGATTCGAACCGGTAAATTTCAAAATATTAAAAAAAACTTTGAAAACTAATTTTTTAAGTGTTTTTTTTTTTCAATAACCTTTAAAAGACTTTATCGATCTAAACTGTTCTCAAAATCAAAAAACCACGTCGGCCACTGCAAATCGGGTCGAAATGAGTTAATCCGTTCGTGAGATATCCAGAACGAAAAAAATTTGAAAAAAGTTATTTATTTAAAAAACTGAAATTATATATCTGATTAATTAGAGTTCTCGATTCCTTTATAGTAATCGAAAAATATATCAATCACCAGCATAGAATGGCGTAAAAATCAGGTCACGATAGTTTTGCGGTTAAAATTAGGGGAAAGTACCAGGGATGGTCCACACAATAATGAAACGTTTGAAAGGTTTTCATTTGACAGAAAGTGTTACTTAATGAACTACTTTTATATGGTTTTCATTAATTTTGTAAATATTTTTGAAAAAAAGTAAAATTTTTGAATACTGCGTATGTATTGGATGTGACAAGGGGAGCTTCTAAACTTCTTGTGCGATGACCTTGATTTAATTTATTAATACACTTAATTAGAGACAATGTGAACTATCCATTGATATAGGAAATAGAACAACATTTATTAATTATTTCTACCCAGAAGAAGCCCAGAGCACGAGTACACTGTAGTCTTAAAATCATATGTTGTAAAACAATAGCACAAAAACTATTAAAACTTTTAAGTGTAAACAAAAACAGCTGTTGCCGCTGATATGAGCTGAATAAATTTTTTGACGGCGGCAAGTGGTAAAAAGTTTAGTGACGGCCAAATACGATAAGTTTAACAAGCAAAAGCTGTCACCTTTTTAAATTTAGCGGTTTAATTTGTTTACTTAGTTTTATGCCACAAAAATATATATTAACAGTTTTTAAATATTTTTTATAATATTTTTATCATATCAAACTAATGGCGGCTAACACATACTTCCACTTCTCAAAATCCAGAGCCGTTGTATGACAAATCGGTACCTTAAACATACTTATTATTTGATTATTTTTTAAAACATTTTCTCAAACTGTTGTAAAATTATAAGAGAATATGACTAAACCGTATACTGTTTGAATAGCCCAACTATGTCTGGGTTAATCTGTTTATATGGGCAAATCCATGTCAAACCCTTTCGATTTGTTCGAAAGTCGGCCAGAGGGTCTCCTTTGAAACATTTAGAGCTTAAAGTAACTAAAAATTATTCCAAAATTATGTCACATTCAAAATTTCATAGTTATACCGAATTTCCCGAATTTTTCCATTTCATTCTCATGCAGAAAAATTATTCAAGAGCTGTTATAACAGGAATTTTTTTTTTTTGTCTTGGACTAGCACTCGGGGAATGATCTCTACATATTAAGTGCATTGTGCTACAACCAGAAAGGAGCGGATAACGTTGAGAGGACAGATGAAAACAGATTAGAAGATACAGAAATTTCGCTGTAACTATTTTTACACCGGAGACTGTACTTTTTATTACATGACGCTGTCGAAAGCTGTCGCTAATAGTCAGCGACCAGTGCCACGCCTTCGTCTCTGAGACAAACCGACAACAATTGACGCAATCTCGCACTTGTGCAGGTCAGAAAAAATAAACACCATTCTCATGAGTAAGTGCGGGCTTGAGTCCGAGTTTGGACTCGGGATCAAAGACATCGTATTCTTGTACTCACTACTTGATGCAACAGCAGCGTCTAACTGATGCGAGAAAATATATAAAATCAGTTTTTATAATAAATATAATTTCATGGCCCGATTGCTTGAAAATTGCTTTTTAATCCACAAAGACATGATAAAATTTTCAAAGCAGTTTTATATATTAAACTCGCACAGCACAGCAGAACAGCTGTTTTCGAAAGCCGCCACACTCTCACACATCAATAATCATAAGTATTTTTATTTATTACCACTTGTTGGGTGGCTTAATCGAATATAATAACAGTTTTCAATTTTATTATGAAAAAAGGATACGAGAGTTTTAACACACTTTTCTCAAATCGCTGTGTTGCCGCTTGATTACTTTTCTTCATGTTCTTTATTTCTGAATTTCTTGAGTTCTATATTTCTTAAGCCAAAATTTTTCGGTTTGAATTTTCTCAACAACATTTTTGTCCAACACTTTTGAAACTTTTTTAACGGTAAGTAATTTGTTTCGCACTATTTTTTAAATTCAATCGATTTTTATATATTTGAAAATATGTAAACCTGCAAAGTTTTGAAATTTGAAAATTGGATTTAATGAAAGAATTTTTCGGATTTTATTATATTTTTTTTTAGTAACAAATTATTATAGGGTCTTAAAAGAAAGAAACATTTTAAAATTAATTTCAAGATCTTAATTTTTTGCATAAGATTATTTTTAATCTCATGGTTTTAAGATTATTTTTGTTAAAAATTGTGAAAGGAAATAAAATTATATTTTAAACAGGGGAAAACACATCATTCGAAATTTTGAGATCTTCAAACAACATTAGCTCCAGTTAGTGTTTGATTAATTCAAGTTTCAATATATCAAAACCGAAGTAAACAAAAACATTTTTTTTATTTCGTATCTCCAAATATTCTCCTTTAAAATGGCTTAAAAATCGTTTTTGAATATGTATGAGATATTTTGTGAGTTATTGAAAAAACAAACTGACGAAACTGGGCGGAATTATTAAATCTTTTAATAAGACAACTTTGGAAAATATATTTTTTAAAATTTTTTACCGTTAGCTTAGGTACTAAATAAAATGAAAGGCAGACCCTGATCGAATTTCATCCAAATCGAATGTAGTCGTGTCCAACTCTTTGCCGATTTGGCATGGAACTACCCATATAACCCTTTGAAATTACATCCGAAAGTAGCGTGCGTCACGCAGGATTACACATCATAGAGTTCATTGTTTTATATATAAAAAATAATAATAATTCTTATAATAATAAGTAAATTTTAATATTATTTATTTCGCCAACAAAGAAAAAAATTACGATGTTTATGCAGTTGCAGCGTTTGTTTTATTTTTTTTTTTTTTTTTTTTTTTGTTGTAACCACGAAAGAATTGTACTAAATAAATTTGATTTACTTGATTGTAGAAACTAAATCCTATCATTTTTAGAAAACTGTTGCGTGGTGCGGTTAACAATTAAAGCGTTATTAGAACAATTTAGATAGACTTGACATTTCATTAAATCATAATAATAATAATAATAATAATTTTAATAATAGTCGTACTCGTATTCTAATTGCACTATTTTTTAATATTATTAACACACGCCCAGAGAAGCGTTTCTATTTCAGCAGACTCCATATCGGATATTATTGCCATGATCGAAGCTTCTCTGGGCATAAAATTTAATATAAACTTAATAAGATTTAAAAGTTACGCATGTGACAAAATGTTGGAACTATCAACGCGCTAATGATTTGCAAAATGAAGGCAAAAACTGAAGAGTGACATTCGTAATGGAAACCCGGTATTGTGGGGTGGAAGGGAAGCAGAAACTACTCTCAATCAAATATGCATATAAATACGGCTAAACAATTTAAACCGAAATTTTCCCAGCAACCTTGTTCGGAGGAGCCCTTTTCGGCCCGTCTCATTTTCTTTGGATAGTTTTTCGGATTGCTGCGATCACTTAAGTGTATTGGCATTTTGGCGAATTCTGGTCTTGGTGTGCGAAACTTCTCTATCAAATGGCTTTGTTCCGGTGTAAGATTCTTCAGTTTTTTACCTGCAATAAAAATTAAAGGGATAATATTTTATTTGCTTCAAATTAGCCACAGTTTGTTTGATAATAATAATTTTCAAACTCAAGGCTGGAATGACGGATGTATGCAGGCGTTTTAGTGCGTTTTAAATCGCTTTTTTATGGCTTTTATTTTTCAATATATTTTTATGAAAAAAAATTTAAAAAATTATTTTATGTTTCTATGTTTCCTTGTTGGAATCGCAAAACATTGTTCAAATAAAATAAGAGGGCATGTACCCGAAACCGGCCTCAGTACAAACCAAATTTTACATGAAATGACAGCAGTTTTATTTTGGCATTTTTCCTTTTAGAAAAATTTTTGTTTAAAATTACATTTCAATGGAATCAAAATAATTTGTAATTTTAGACAGTCTGTCTGCAAAGTCGCAGCAAAATTACCTCCCGCATTGATGGGACACTGCGAAAAAAATTGTTTGATGCCGCCTCAGGTTGGTTAGCGAGACTTGGCTATCTTTCGTTTGCAAACCGACTTCCCGTTGGACGGTATTTTTTTTTTTTTTTTGGTTGGTTTGGTTGTCGGGTATAAATGGTGGGCTACCTTCCTTTACAGCCTGTTAGCCGATGCCGCAAAGTATCATTCGATCGCACAAAATAACATTTAAAACAAAAATAAATTTGCAAAAAATAAAATGACAACAATTATCATTTTCACAACTACTTTGGTAGTTTCTAATAGGCTGTTCAAACGACTAATCGTTGTGCGATTAATCGATTAATTTTGGGCAACAATTTGAAATTATTTCGTGTCGATTAACAAGTAAGACAAACAATGTATAACGATTAATCGAAAATTGTTTTTTTTTATATATTTGTTGTTTTCTTTTATAACAAAACAAGTTGGTACGAAAAAAATAGAAAATTAGATTTAAGCCGGAAAGACTACAAATTTTTATAAAAAAAACTAGAAAAGGAGCAGCGAAAGTTTTACTTTGAATCTTTCCAACGTCAACAAAAAGTGAAATAATTTTTCCAAAATTTCTTTTCGTCAAAACAGAAGAAAGAAATTGTTTGAAATAGAAACATTTAAACTGAACACCCTTCTTCAAATATTATTTTAAAAGAATCATAAACATTTTTTATCTAAAAATTTTCCTCGTTAATTTTTTTTCAATTGGGATGATACTATTTTAAGAAAATCTTTTTTTTTCAATTCTATTTTTTCTTAGTTTTAAGCTACTAAGCTAGACAAAATAAAAATTAATCGCTTAATCGAATAATATTAGAATTTTCGGTTACTATTCGATTAAACTTTTGACTGAAATACATATTTTGGGATTAACCGATTGACACAAAACCTCGGTTAGTTGAATACCCTATTTCATACCTTTACTGCCGCTCCAAGCAACAAAAAAAACATGCCAACTCAGGCCTTAAATACAAAATAAAATCGGTCATTCCTATTCCCAATCTCGGAGAATGGAGAACCAAAATCAATTAAATATGAGTGCGACATGTTGAGGGCATCTGGGAAGTACCAGACAGGCTTTGGAATTTTGAAATAAAATCTTATTAAAAATAACAAGAATTGGAATAGCAGACAGAACCGGACTTTTGGATTCCCCTGAATTAATATCCAATTCGTTTTATTCACCTCCAACTACAACAGCTCATGCAGAATGATCTCTGCAAAGTAACAATATTCGGCTAGAGAAAGCATCCCCGACAGCAATCGCAATAAACATGGACTCGCTGAAAACGGTGTACACCATTTATTTTAGTGATGAATATGAGGCAACATTTTGATGATAGTTAACGCCGCGCCGTTTGACGAATTACTTTGTGGCAACACTTACCTTCAATGCAATCAGAGACGAGAGATGTCTCTAACGGATTCAACAGTTCGACGCGGTCGCAAGCCTTTCGAAATTCCGATGCAGTCATCAGACAGTAGCGTGGCGTCAAACAAAGTGGCCCCAACACTCTCTGCCTATTCTCCGAAGTTGCATCCAGTTTTTTACGTTTACACTCCGCCACACTCCAATCGGCAAGGCAGGTGAATAGTGTCAACTCCGAACTTAATTGCAGGGCATCACGTTTAACAATCATTTCCAGCTCTTCAAAACGCAATTCAGTCATATCTGGCTTCGTCAGAATCAATTCGGCATGCATGTCGATCAATTGGAGAGCGTTATTCAGCAGGGCAACGCCATAGTCTTCAGCTGTGAACGGATTCGGATTTGGGGCGGGTATATTAGACGAATTTAAATTGGTATTTGGGGAATTTGCGGCATTGGCAGCTGCTTGTTGAGCTTTGCGCTTGAGTTTTTTACTGGCAGCCGAATCTTGGGTTATAATAACAGCCCCCAGCTGATGTTGATTATTTGACGTCATGCCCTGATAGAACCAGAGTGAACGGAAAACATCAATAACTGTAGCGCTGCTCAATTGAAGATCTAATTCGCGTATGCAGTGAATAATCTAGAGTTTTGCAAAGAGAGAAGATAAAAAGACAAGATCATTTGAGTTTGATTTCACAGATTTCTTCGAGTTTATACAAAATTACGAATATTTATAAAAGAAGACATACCAAATCGGGACAATTGTAACGGTCAGCCAATTCTAATATTTTCAAAATATGCAAATGATCGCGATATTTGACAAATTTTGTTTCCAAAAATCGTATGACAAGTTCAAAATCATGTTTATCTACATTTGAGATTTGAAAATGGTTATCACCTTTGCGTCCACTATTCGGTCCGGCATGTATCATTTTCGCCAATTCTACACTATTCTCCAGTACGGCTTTACGTTCGCATCGTATCATCGAACGATCGTCACCATTGACTACAATAAAATCAATATATGGGCTGGGAATTATTGGAATACCGGTTGAAACATTCGCATGGGCTCGCATAAAATATGGCGGTGCTGTTGGCGTATACGACATGGCCCGGCTGGAGGCAATAATATCACCAGCGCTGCCACCAACACAACCGCTGTTATCTGGATTATGTTGGCCATCACTGGACAGTCCAAATGGTAAAACCATTTTACCATTTACAATATGGAAAATTTTGTTCTATTTTTTTTTTATAAGATGTCCTGCGAATTGCTACTTCGCTTTTTTAAGCCGAAAAATTCAAATTCTCTTGATAGAAGGATATCTGTGAGTTGGGGCCAGTGTAGGAATCTGAAAAAAAGACAACAGAGGACTTGATATAAAATACATTTTTAGCTGAGATGAAAGGAATTAAAATTCAACACTATTGACAAGTCAAAATTATATAATTTGGCCGAATTTCCCCAATTTGTTCGGCTTATTTGTTCTACTATCTCAAAAACCCTCTCATAGACAACAACAATTCTTATAACATTTTAAGCGCAATATTTGCAAAACAATTTTTATATTTTGGACAAGTGTAATATCTGCAAAGTTTTGAACTTTTAAAATCGGATTTAGTCCAAGACCCATGAAAAAAATATATAAAATATTTAAATATGCATTCATGGAGCAGCGAATTATTAAATTTAATTAATCAAAAAAAGCCTATATTTTTTGGCAGAATTAATTTTAAAGCTTCTGAAATTCCGAAGGAGGTGTTTCTTTTATTTTTAACACTAGAAGCGCCAAAAATTCCATTCCCCCTAAAACTGCCATCCTGATACAATGTTTTCAAGAATAATGGCACACGTTTTTATTAATTTATTTAAAATACTTTATCTATGAAAAATAAAAGCACAATTAGAAAAATATGACAACTTTTAAAATACTTATAATTGTGATTTGAAATAATAAAATAGTTGCGGTCACGTCGCACAAATTCACTTATTTATGCAGAGTGACTTGATATTTTTATTGCATTTTTAGTAAGTCATTCGCGATTTATAAATTTCTTTTTGTCCAATGTTTGAAATACTAATGGGACAAAAATGGCCCAACACTATTTCTAAGTACAGAATTTTTAATAATCGAATGTGCGTTTTACAAAATCAAATATATTTTTAATAAAAATAAAAAATAAAAGTAAAAAATTTGCATCAAAATGTGAACATGGGCTATAAAATTTCCATGCGGCGACGTTTCTAAGGTTAATAAATAAATAACATGTTTTTATGTTATCCACAGTAACTATTCCACAAGGGTGTCCCACAACTTTGCCAATTGTTTTCCGCATAATTAAAAAGAACCAAATTTTTTTAATTATATATTTTTTATTAAAAACAAAAATATATAAATTTCTTTTATTAAATTTAATTTTATACATTAATTGTTTCAAAACAATTTTAATTCAGAAAGCCATGCTAAATATTTCAAAGCACTAGCGAAGGTCAAGATCAGTTTTATAAAGGGTGTTTTTTTATAGAGTGATACAAGTTTAAATCATAATAAAACATAGTAATAAGTTTTTGATATCAAAGAAACGGTCTTCATTAGACAGAAATTTTATGACATTAACGTTTAAATATGATATCGGCCATGTGGCCGCCACGGCTGGCGCGTACAAGGCGCAATATGGAACACCAATTTTCACAAACAGTAACATTCTGACCATCTTCGTTTTTGACTACGCCAGCTCATAAAGCGCACCAAACAGTAATTTTCTGTGGATGTAATGGTGTTTCGACAAAAGCTTGTGGATTCTACTCACTGCAAACACGATAATTCTGTTTATTTACGTACCCATTCAACAAAAAATGGTCTCCATTGGGGAAAAAAAATCTTGAATGGTTGAGTGTGACGAACAGAACCATTATTTTGATTAAAAATTTCCACAATTTGCACGCGTTGCTCTGGTGTAAGTCGATCCATAATGAAATGTCAAAGCAAACTAAACAAAAAGCAACTATCAGCTGTTAAATGGGTGGTCAAATAAAGCAGTGATGCCAACTCAAAGTTGTATCACTCTATAAAAAACACCCGATACTAACAATATAAGAGACCTCAACAACCTTGTCTGCTTTTGAATGCTGTTTTTATCATGTTCCCGATCAACGTCAACAATTTGAGAAATAGGCTTTTCTACCTGTTGTTTTATTACAAGTAAAAATATATATATTATTTCAAAAGATATATACAAATGAAATATTTTAAAGTGCAGATAATGAATGAAATTCTTTAATTTATTTAAAAAATTTTCTTTCTTAATTAAATTAATACGACGTGTTTTCTATAATTTTTTCCAAGTTATTCGAATTAAATTTTTATATATTTTACTTGTTCGAATATTGGAATAAAAGTTTCGGCTGTTTGGACAAGGGGAAACGATTATGTAATTTTATTCGAGCGATTATAAAGCTCGATTAATTGACAGCACTATTGAACATTCATTAAATTCTTATCTTGATGTTTGATTGTTTGATGTTTGTTTTTTTTTTCTGATGCCAACTCAAAGTTGTATCACTCTATAGAAAACACCCTATATATTTCACTTACACAGAAAAATAATACCTAAAGAAAAATAATCAAATCGCAACACAGAGATTTATGATGATTTCTTTTCCAGAAAAAAGTGCAACATTTTGTACACTTTTTAATAAAAAAGACAACATTCGGTCATTTCAAAATAAAAAAATTATTAGAAATTAATTCAACATTCTTTACGAAAAATAATTAAAATTCTAAAATCCTTCAAACTGCCACAAATTAGAAAAGATGTAAAAAAATTTTACAGATTTTCCAGAAAAGAACACGCCTTTAACAAAAGAGTGTTACCATCGGTTTGATACAGTTCTCGTATCCTTCTTTCATAATAAAATTGATATAAATTGAAACTGTTATCACATTCAATTAAGCCACCTGGCAACTGGTAAAAATACTTATAAATACTGATGTTTGAAAGTGTAGCGGCTTTCGAAAACAGGTATTTTGCTCTGTTGTGTAAATTTTATATATAAAATTGATGTTGACATTCTCTTGTTCCCTCAACATGTCTTTCTGAGTTGAAAATATTTTTTCAAACAATTGACTTATGAAATTATATTCACCCGTCTAATGAATGACGACGTCGACGTCACATCAACACGACAGTAAAAAATCGTCATTTGTCCGATCTTTGTCGACAGATTTTGACTTTTGGTAACATGTTTTATTAATATTGTACGCCTTATAGAATACCAAAAGACTGTTAATAATAATAAATTATTGCCGTCAATTAAATGGCAATTAGCAGTTTTTTGCTGTCGTGTTGATGTGACGTCGACGTCGTCATCCATAATATGAGCGATTATGTATAGAAATGAATAGTTCGATACAAATCACTTACAATTATATAAATTTTTTATAATCATTTTTAACGGTAACACTTCTGATTTGTATCTAAAAAAAGTGTGAAACAGTTGCACCACTCTGCATATGCCGATATAAAAAAGACCTGCGTGGTATTGACCTAAACCATAGGAAAGCTCTTGGCCAGCACAGTAACGTCAGACGAGTGGGTTGTATTTAACTTCACAAGTGCATAATTGCAGCAACAACAAACAACGAGCTAATTAATTGTCTATAAATTTATTATTTAGCAGTTTTTGTTTTCAATGTTTGTTAGAAGTAATAAAATCTATTTTGTGATTTTGTATTACATCCGATTGGGTTTTCAGTTCAACGAACATGATTTTTCTACTCGTAACTGCTATTCCGTTGGCTATTCGTTTACGTGTTGCATTGAACTATTGTTCAGTATAAAATTAAAGAATTTGGCCTTAACTTTGTGGCCATTTGATTTACATATTAATTATTTAGTGAGAATGCAGTTGAAAAATATATATAAATATATGAACTTGAAAGAAGGATGTTGGGAAAGCTAAAACTTGAAATTGCCAGCATGTTTTGCCGAATAAGAACAGAACACAACTTTCCCAAAATTATTTGTTGTATTATGTGCCGCTTCACACACATCATGTTTGGTTGATGAGTTTTTCTTTAATTTTCTTTTGAACCAGCATTTGCTTTGCCGAAATTTCATATTGTTTTTCTTTCAGAAATTTTCTTATGGCGTTTTCTTTTCTGGAAAATGTGTAAAATTCTTTCACATCTTTTCTAAAATGTGGCAGTTTAATGGATGTTTAAATTTAAATAATTTTTCGTAAATAATGTTAAATTTGTTTCTAATAAATTATTCATTATCAAAAGACGGCATGTTGCCATTTTCTAAAAAGTGTAAGAAATGTTGCACTTTTTTCTAGAAAAGAAATTAAAAATAAACTTGATGGTACATTCAGGCTTGCATTCTCGTTCCATTCTCTTCTCCCTTTTCTGATAAAAGCTTAAGACTAATGATGATTTCTGTTCTCGAAAAAAGTGCAACATTTTTTACACTTTTCGTTAAAAAATGGCAACAATTTGTAAATTGAAAATAAGGAATTTATTAGAAATTAATACGAGGCGGAAAGTAATTTCTGTTTTAACTGCCGCATTTTCTAAAAGAAGTGAAAAAATGTTGCACTTTTTCTAGAAAAGAAAACGCCGTTAATCAGTTATGCCTGATGTTATTACCTATTTAATTTTAATTTCGTCCCGATTCTTTTTTCCCAAAATGTTATTAAAATATTCAAAGAGAATTAAGGCACTGTTATTATTATTAGAGTGATGCCGATTTCCCTTTGAAAGCTCGTTCTTTGACAACCGCCTCTTATCAATCCCACTTAAATTATATCGGTTCGTTCATAGCATTTTGTCCAAAACTAGCATTTGAAGGAGTTCAGCATAACTCTACAAAACTCCAAACAAAAAAAAAACTAATCAAACATCAACATAAGAATTTAATCATTGTTAAATAGTGTTGTCAATTATTCGAGCTTTATAATCGCTTGAACAAAATTTCATAATAATTTCCCTGGTCCGAACAGCCGAAACTTTTATTCCAATATTCGAACAAGTAAAATATATAAAAATTTAATTCGAATAACTTGGAAAAAATTATAGAAAACACGTCGTATTAATTTAATTAAGAAAGAAAATTTTTTAAATAAATTAAAGAATTTCATTCATTATCTGCACTTTCAAATATTTCATTTTTATATATCTTTTGAAATAACATATATATTTTTACTTGTAGTAAAACAACAGGTAGAAAAGCCTCTTTCTCAAATTGTTGACGTTGATCGGGAACATGATAAAAACAGCATTCAAAAGCAGACAAGGTTGTTGAGGTCTCTTATATTGTTAGTATCGGGTGTTTTTTACAGAGTGATACAACTTTGAGTTCGCATCACTGCTTTATTTGACCACCCATTTAACAGCTGATGGTTGCCTTTTGTTCAGTTTGCTTCGACATTTTGTTATGGACCGACTTACACCAGAGCAATGCGTGCAATTGTGGGAATTTTTAATCAAAATAATTGTCAAACTCAACCATTCGAAATTTTATTATCCGATAAAGCCCATTTCTGGTTGAATGGTTACGTAAATAAGCAGAACTGCCGCATTTGGAGTGAAGAAAATTGAAAAGCTTCTGTCGAAACACCACTACATCCACAGAAAATTACTGTTGGGCTGGGGGAGTCATTAGCCCGCATGCCTTCAAGAACGATGATGGTCAAAATGTTACTGTCAATGGTGAACGGTATGGGAACATGATTCGAAGATTTTTCGCACCTCAATTAGCTGGCATTAATCTTGCTGATATGTGGTTCCAACAGGACGGAGCCACATGACACACAGCGGACGCTACAATTAATTGATTTACTCAAGGAGATTTTTGACGAAAAAATAATTTCACGAAATGGCCCAATTAGTTGGCCCCCAAGGTCGTGTGATTTGACCCCATTGGATTATTTTCTTCTGGGTTATGTAAAGTCACTTGTGTACGGCAATAAACTATAAACAATGGAACACCTGGAAATCAACATTCGAAGAGTTATCGGCGAGATACGGCCGCAAATGCTGCGAACAGTTTATGAAAATCGGTGTTCCAGATTGCGCCTTGTACCTGCCAGACGTGGCTGCCACATTTCCGAAATCATATTCAAACATTAATGTCATAAAATTTTCTGTCCAATAAAGATCGTTTCATTGATATCAAAAATATATTACTATGTTTTATTATGATTTAAACTTGTATCACTCTATGAAAAACACCCGATACTTCTTAATTTATTGAGAGACTTTTTTAAATCAGTTAGCAACATATTAAGAAGTGTTATTAAAGTATTTAACACTTTGTTACGTTTTTTATCAATTAAAACAAACGTATCAAAAAGTACTTTTCGAAAAAAGTACGTTTTAGATATATTAAATCTACAAGAGTTGGAAAATGGGTTACCGTCAAACAAAGTAGGATTCAGTGAGGATTCGTACTCTCCTATTAAAGTGCATTTTTAAGTAGAAGATTGACTTGAATATTCTTCAACTTATGACATACGACTAGGATGTTTATGTGAACACACTAAATGTATATGGAAATATGCCGTGTATGGGGGCAGTGAAATTAAAGAATTCTGTTATAAAATATTTTTGGTCGCCGCAACTGATAAAACTGAAAAGAATTGTAACTCAAGCAAATATTTATTTGCAATCAATCATTTCTGTTTATTTCTTAAAATAAATTAAATTCTATTGTTGTCACCAGATAGTGTGTGCGTATGCATGCATGTGCATATATACATAGATGTATATATTGTATGTGTGTATTTATATTAGAGTATGAAAAATTCTCAAATTATCTACTTAAATATCCCCAAAATTCCCTTAGTTCATTATAAATCATACTATTTGTGAATAAAAATATGCATAGATTTTTTAATCTATTTTCAATTTGTTTTATTTGCACTTTGAATTAAAAATAATGAAACATAAATATTTACAACAGTAAAAAAAATATATGTCTGAGCTTAACAATTCAGAAACTTTAGAATCAAAATCTTTGGATTCATCAGTTAATGCAATTTTGTTTTTGTTAAGAGTTTTTGTTTAAAAGTTGTTTATAGCCAGTCACGAAAAAATAATTCTCCTATTTGAAGATCCTACCGGGGATCTGGCTTTTTTGTTTGGGAGAGAACTTTGTAGAATTTTTTATTAAACAAAAGACTGTAGATCTGCTAATTACAATTGATCCCTTTTTCCCCCCTCCAGTCAATTAAGAACGCCGATAAGGTTATTTATTTTTGTGATTCTAATTTTTAGTGAACAACATTTTTATGTTTGTTTGTGTGCGTATATTTGCTATTAACTAAAGAAATTGGTTTTTGATTTACCAAATACCGGTCGTGACAAATTCAATCGTCAAAAATACTTTATTGGGAATGTAAATCAAATGAAAGGGATATAAAAGTTATTCAATATCAGGCCGCAGATGCCTACCGATTTCAATTCTGGGTCACATTCACGCTACACACTCCTCTTTAAAAAAATTCAAGTAATAAAGTTTTATTGAGCAGCCAGTAAAATGTTTGTTTAATAAAACTAGTCACCAAAAATGTATAACATGCCATAAACAAACTAAAAGTGTCGTTGGGGATCACACCCTTTTTAGGGTAACATGCGATTACAAGTAGATAAGCAGTAAATAGCGGTTTCTATTAATAATAATTCTGATTACATAAATGTATTATAAATGATTAATTGTATGGTTATATAGCAATAATAACCCTTCTATATAACGATATCGACTACCGAATGAGATCTGTTAAAAAATTAAGCGAATTAAGGACGCTGATAAGGTGATTTGTTTTTTATAATATGAAATTTATTTGTTGGGTGGTTAAGCAATGTCTATATACATTTCATTGGCGCTTTTTACCAAATCGTCAGTAGACTTCAACCACAGTTTTGAAAAGTTTCAAACTTCTCAAGTTATTAAAAGACTTTTATAAACCAACTGAGAATTATGCTAATAAATTAACTATAAAAATTCAAAAATTCACAAATGATTTCAAAAAATCACATTATAATAAGTGTAGTAGGCTATGAAACTTATATGAACCAAAACCCAACAAACAACTTTTATTCGATATGACTCTATTATTATTTTTCTATATCTTTATATAAGTTTCATAGCCTACTACACTTATTATAATGTGATTTTTTGAAATCTTTTGTGAGTTTTTATAGTTAATTTATTAACGTAATTCTCAGATGGTTTATAAAAGTCTTTTAATAAGTTGAGAAGTTTGAAACTTTTCAAAACTGTTGTTGAAGTCTACTGACGATTTGGTAGAAAGCGCCAATGAAATGCATATAGACTTTGCTTAACCACCCATCACATAAATTTCATATTATAATGGTACAATGACAGTATGTCAAATAGTTCATTTATTAGTGATTTGTTTTTGTGATTCTAAATTTTATTGAACAAAACTTTATGTATGTTTCCCAAAAAATATTTGGTTTTTTTTTTCTAATTCTCGAAGCAGTTCTGATGTACACTTCTTTGTATCTCTTTGACTTCTCTTATTAATATGTTATTTATATCTCCCATCTCCTTAAAACGCCGTCTCTTCATGGGTCTCTACAATCTTGGCAACAGCAAAAGCTCGCAGGTGGCGAAATGTTAAATAAAAATTGGTCAAGATTTTGCTGTTTGGCCTTTCAGTCAAATGTTTCATGTCCAAAATTTCCGAAAAACGTGGCACAAACCAAACGATCGTATATTCAACGATCTTCCATAGCAATTTTCTTTACTTCCAAGACGGGCGTCGTCATTCTCCAGCATGTTTAAAAGAGCGTTTAACGCTTGTAAACTTTTTTCTGACGCAAAGCTCAATCACGCTACGCAACTGTCAAAATAATCCTAAACGAGCGTTGCCTTGAAGCAATTCAATACAAAAAGTTCTTAAAGGCAACCATCAAAGTGATGGGCAACACAATTGTCGTCAGTACGCCGACAAAAGCAAACAACGCAGTCAAAGATAATGACATTTAAATAAAATCTCACAATTGGTGGATTTGAATCCACAATTGATAGAATTGAATCCAGTTTGAACTGTAATCCTAAAAAATACAGCTGGTATGCACACGTCATAATTTATTAAACTATTTTGAAATTCGATCAGCTGATAAGAATGTAACACATTCATAATCCTTCGCTATCAAACAAAAAAGGAATTAAAATATATTCAAAGTCCTTTAAAAAGTCCAGCTTAATTTAAAATTATAAAATCTTTCTTTTGCCGCTCTAGATTCTCGAAATAAATTTGTGTGTACAAACAAAAACAGCTGCTGGCGGAGACACGAACAGAAAAAATTTTAGGTGGCGACAAGTGGAAAAAAATTCGGTGGCTGTCAGTAACATAAATTTAATTTGTTTATTCTTAGACTTCGCGGTTTGATTCTTTTTCACTTACTTTTATGTTGAGTTTCATATTGTTGTATCTCATACAAGTAACGGTGGCTAACATATACCAGCGCCGTCTCCACCAAATATTTTCCGCCGTACAACTCAGATTTCTAAAGCCATTTATGACAAATCCATACCCCAAAACGTGTTATTATTTCATCAAACTTTAATAAAATATTAAGACATGACAATAAGTGTAAATGGCTCCCTGAGTGAATACCCCAAATGTATCAGTAGTACAGTGTTGTCAATACGGTCTTCATACATCGCCAACATAAGCTTTAGGAAAACAGCACAATTCAAATGTTTTTAAGCATTTGATTCTTAAACAAAATTTTTTATCCATTTTTTTCGACAAAACAAAATGGCGGAACTTGCAAAACAATTCCAACTTTTATTTTCAAATTAGTACATATTTTTAGGAATTGTCGTTTTTTAACTCTTTGATTTTAATTATCTTTTTTCCCAAAATCTTACTAAAAAATTCAAAGTGATCAATTCAGGGGTTTTAGCTAGTTCCTGTGCGCATTTCACAAAGGCTAATGCAGATCATCAGGGAACCTTTACCCAACATTTTTTAGAATAACTTAAGATATTTATTTCAAACTTCCATTTTAATAAGTCAGAAGCTTAAAACTTTTATAAGTCTCATAAGCAAACTAAATACGCAAAAGGGCTAAAACTGTACCAACATAAAAAGGCCAATGAAAATTTGAAAATTCCCCACACTTGTTGAACAGGCCTCGTAGATGTACTACAGCTGCTACTGTACTACTTTTACACTCTTGAGATGTGAAGACGGCGTAAAAGCAGAACATTTCGACACGTGCCTACTGAAATCATTCTCCTGATTTATTTAAAGTTTATTTAAATCCACCATTAACATTGAGCAAAATCCATATCATGAGGGCTTTATAGGCAATTTTATATACACACAGACATGCACACATACATACATACAAACGTATGGTATCTGTCATATTAAATAATAATGATATAAATTAAATAAACATTTCGTTTGTCTAATTTATACCAGCAGATTCGGACACAGATTCAATATTCCATCTGATACACAAGAACTACAACTACTCCTCTTCCATTTTTAATTCAGAAAGTGTCAAATTGTAATTCAACAAATAATAAATAAATTTTACTTTACAGAACAGAAAAGAAAGTTAAGAATTTTAGCATTTCATCGATCTGCCAGACACGTTGATGAAAGTCATAAAATCCAATTTACGATCAGAAAATTTAAAGCCGTTTTCTTTTGTGGAATATGTATAACATTTTTTCACATCTCTTCTAATTTGTGGCAGTTTGAAGGATTTTTAAATTAAAATTATTTTTCATAAAGAATGTTGAATTAATTTCTAATAAATTTTTTTATTTTCAAATGACAGAATGTTGTCATTTTTGATTAAAAAGTGTACAAAATGTTGCACTCTTTTCTAGAAAAGAAATCAACATAAAACAACAAATTAAAAAAAAAATATGCTCTTGTTCTTCATATAAATTGTATGACCAAAATTTTATCTCTAAATTATGGGCCAGACAGTTAATAAATATAATTAGTTCATATATGGAACAAAATTTATTTTTAACTGGTTCAGATAAGTTATCGATCAGACTTCTATCGATCTCAATGTATTTTATTGTCAAGAGCGGTGATTTTGCTGGCATTAAGTTCAATAGTCATAAAAGTTACCACAGACTACAAAGTTTTGTTGATATTTAGCATTGAATAAACAACAACATTATATATCGTTGTAACTGAAATATATCGATAAAACATCGCATTATTACGATATATCGATAGTTCCATATGAAACTTAACATAAAAGTAAGTGAAAAAAAAAATCAAACCACGAAGTCTAAGAATAAACAAGTGAAAACTTTTTTGTTAAATTTATGTAACCGACAGCCACTGAATTTTTTTCCACTTGTCGCCACTCAAAACTTTTTCTATTCATGTCTCCGGCAGCAGCTGTTTTTGTTTGTACATACAAATTTATTTCGAGAATCAAGAGCGGCAAAAGAAAGATTTCATAATTTTAAATTAAGCTGGACTTTTTGAAGGATTTTAAATCTATTTTAATTTCTTTTTTGTTAGATGGCAAAAGATTATGAATGTGTTACATTCTTATCAGCTGACCGAATTTCGAAATAGTTTAATAAATTATGACGGGTTGTTCACAGCAGCTGTATTTTTTAGGACTACAGCTTGAATCCATCAATTGTGGGATTTTATTTAAATCTCATTATCTTTGACTGGGTTTTTTTAGTTTTGTATCGGTGTTTTTTATAGAATGATACAAGATTAAATCATAATAAAATATAGTAATATATTTTTGATATCAATGAAACGGTCTTTATTGGAAACAGAATTTTATGACATTAACGTTTAAATTTGATTTCGGCCATGTGGACGCCACGGCTGGCGCGTACAAGGCGCAATCTGGAACACCAATTTTAACAACATTTTTGCAGCATTTGCGGCCGTATCTCGCCGATAACATTTCGAATGTTGATTTCCAGGTGTTCAATTGCTTGTGATTTATCGACATACACAAGTGACTTTACATAACTCAGAAGAAAATAATCCAATGGGGTTAAATCACACGACCTTAGGGGCCAATTAATTGGGCCATTTCGTGAAATTTATTTTTTCGTCAAAAGTGTCCTTGAGTAAATCAATTGTAGCGCCCGTTGTGTGGCATATGACTCCGTCCTGGTGGAACCACATATCAGCAAGATTAATGCCAGCTAATTGAGGTACGAAAAAACTCCGAATCATGTTCCCATACCGTTCACCATTGACAGTAACATTTTGACCATCATCGTTTTTGACTCCCCCAGCCCTACAGCAATTTTCTGTGGATGTAGTGGTGTTTCGACAAAAGCTTTTCAATTCTCTTCACTCCAAACGCGGCAGTTCTGCTTATTTACGTAACCATTCAACCAGAAATGAGCTTCATCGGATAATAAAATTTCGAATGGTTGAGTTTGACGAATAGAACAATTATTTTGATTAAAAATTTCCACAATTGCACGCGTTGCTCTGGTGTAAGTCGATACATAATGAAATTTCAAAGCAAACTAAACAAATAGCAACCATCGGCTGTTAAATGGGTGGTCAAATAAAGCAGTGATGCCAACTCAAAGTTGTATCACTCTATAAAAAATACCCGATATTATCGAGTGCAGTTTCAAAAATTCTCAAATTTTCAATTAACTCACGCTTAAATATTTCCATCACTATTTTGAGTTTTACAATACTGAATTCTATTGATTATTCGACTTTAAATAAATTATTTATTATATGGCATGAGTTTTCAATCCTCGTTTTTACCCAATTTTTAGACACAACTAAGCGTTAAATTACACAGTTCGTCTAATTGTCGTAGAATGTAAAATCCATATTTTCATATGTGCAATATATAGTAATCCACCGATAATTACCGCACGAAAAATTTCAATACTCTCATACGGGTAATTACGCGGGAGAAAGTTTTCAAACAAATACGCTTGAATACCTGGGTGATATGTGGGAAATTATTTTAGAATCTCTTAAAGTTTTATGTCACAGATAAAAGAAGGAAGAAGTCGGAATATTTCACTCACCAAACGTAAGAGTAGACAACAAAAACGATCTCATTAGTTGCACTGTTGTATTCAAGTAGTGCTAAGCTAAGCACTCAATTAATCGGGCTTTTGGTTTATTAGGGTAACCGCTCTGTTGAATAGTGGAAATTATGTTTGAATCGGTTAATTTTAAATTAGTCGATTGATTTTGAATAAATAAATTGGTGAAAACTATTAGGCAAAAATAACATGTCATATCATTTTAATTATATTTAATTACATAATTTATTATTCAATTAAATCATTTGCGAATTCTCAAATGGTTTGTAAATGTCTTGGCATAAGATGAAAGGTTTGAAACTTTTCAAAAATAAATTTCATTAAAAGTATAAGATTATGTCAAACAGTGAATTTCAGAAGAAAAACAAATTTTGACAATTAATCGTTTAATCAGGAAAATCAAGTGGTTTAAGCGTTAATCGGAAATGGCAAATTTTAAATTTCACCCTGCAGTTATTAACCGGTTAACTGATTGACAGATAACCGATTGAAATAAAGTTTAAGGGAGATTTTAATTGTTAAGACAATTAAACTTAAACTAAACGGGGATTCAAAAATCTAGGCAAATAGTTGGAAAATGTATTTAAGCCTGGAGTAAATAAAGAGGCCAAATACCATACAGACTTATATTATAAAAATATAAATTACAAAACCTTTTTTGCTGTTGGGTAGTGTAATGTGACATTACCGATATTCATTATCTTTATGCGAAACTTTGCTAATGAACTTTATTGATTCAAGGGGTTTTTGTGCAAAATATACAATTTCTATGTTAAGAACTTTAAAAGTTGGTGTCATAAAGATAATTATTAAACCCATAAAATAATTTATATTTATACAAGTTCATAGCTTTTACATATATATATATATATATATATATATATATATATATGTATGTATATATCAATATAAATACATATACACGTGTTTCTATATGCTTAAGCACGTATCGAAATAAAAAAAATATTGCGAAATGATAATGAAATGATAATGCTGCGAAATTGCCCGCATATAAAAGTGTTTGAACAATTGGTCATGCATTTGTTGTTGTTGTTATTTCAATAATAGAATTATTGAAAGTTCCAGTGCGAATATAAAAAGGAAGAATGATGAATAATTCTTATTTGAATGGTCTGATAAAATATAAATTAAAATTTTGCAAATTAATATATAAAATATTATTAGTGTCTTATTAGAGGTACATATGGGTGACTCCATGTCGACTGGACAAATTGGGTTGGACACGATCTCTTTCGATTTGCAATAAATTTGTGTAAAAGCTTTTTTTCGCTCTATTTACTAAATAAATGAAGGAAAATATTGAAATAAAAAAATTTTATAACGTTGTGTCATTATAAAAATTTGCCGAATTTGTTTAGTCTAGTCATTTCAAAAATTATTCTTGTGTCATTTTGAATTCCACATTTAGGGCTATAAAATATAATAAAAAACAGCTGTTTTTATATGTTGGAAAAACGTAATATCTGCAAAGTTTTGAAATTATAAAAATACAATTAATCAAATGTATGGCAGGACATTTGCTTAAAGATCCTGGAACTTTCCGGGATATATTTTCTTCTCTTAAGATATATATATATATATATATATATATATATATATATATATATATTTAATAATCCAAGCCTCCATGATTTATTATTTTATTAAAGGTTTTGAAGGAAAAAAAATTATATAAAAAAAGAAAAACAAAGTTTCAGGATCTTTGAACAGCCAAAAAAATTACTTTCTTTAATTAATTAAGTTTCATAAATTTCTAAACTTTGCAGATATTACATTTTCCCAAAAAGAAAAATTTTTGTTTTATATTTTTAATTATTCTCTTTAAAGTGACACAAGAAAGATTTTTCTGTGTGAGTTGGTTTTTGAGATATTGCAAAAAATTAACTGAACCAATTTGGCGAAATCGGCTAAAATATGAAATTTTTAATATGACCGAACTTTGACAAAAAAAATTTAATTTATTTTCGGTATGAGCACTAAATGGAACGAAAGAGAGCCTATGGCCGAATTTCATCCAAATTGAAATGTCCAACCGGTTCGACATGGAATCACCCATATTTGTTTAATAACTATTTCTATGAGTTTTCAATTCCCGTTTATATTCCTTCAACTTTTTAAGCAAAATTACACATTTAATTTTCGTAACTTCAATTGCTGTACGCTTTGTTACTTAATGCAGGTAGCTGCCTCATAAACAACTAAAAGCCCATAACAAATTCTCCTTAAAATTTTATGGACCCAAACATTTAAAAAAAAATAAAGACAAACTGCAGCAGCCACACGAAGGCGTGGCAAAATGTGGAAAATAAAAAACTATACATTGAAAAGAAACTTATGCAAAAATACCTCGAGCTCACAAAATTATTAGATCTTTGCAATAATTAATTTCTATTAAATTAATTAATTAATTAAATCTATTTTGAATTAAACACAAGATTATTATATTTTTATCAGAATACAATTTCATATTGTAAGAATCTGGTTAAATGCAGCACAGCAACTTGCTTAACTTCTAATAAATATGTTTACACCCGACTACAAATAAATATTTATTATAATTGAAGTTGTAATTTTAAAATTATCATAAATAATCTATAACGGAAATCATTAATCTCTATTATTTATTTAATTTTGAAAATTTAAACGAATTCCAAATCACACAACACTGTCAGGAACAATTTTGTCCGTCCCAAAAAACTATTGCCCGAAACAAGTTGGTGCTTCCAACTTTAAGCGAGTAAATTAACACACTTGCGGATTCTATCTTCAGTTACTAATTAAATTTATTTTTGTGAGAATGAAATTTCCTAATTTCTAAATTGTGTTAATCCAAATTTAATGAAGACCAGTGAACGCAAAATGTGTTCATCCACGCTGGTATTTAAAAGAATGATTTCAAGAATTATTTAACTGAATTTAAAAAAAAATGCGAGGAAGTTATCTGTTCAGCGAGGATGTTGTCAGGCTCAAGTAGTTGGCTAAGACCGCTTATTTTCTAATCTGCATCTGTGCGTGGTTGTGTTGACTCTTATCGGCCTGTTTCAATAACCAAATCATATTACTGGTCACGCAACAATGCACTGCATATGGCGGAGTCATCCCCTGAGTGCTGGTTCCACCAACAATTTTTTATTTGTCAATTTGTATTTGATCCTCCTTTTTATTTTGGTCACCTCAGACATAATACAGTTATGCCAGTTTTTTTATTGTAATTTTTTTTCGAAGCAGCTCTAACATGTACTTCTTAAGCTCTCTCAGCTATTCGGTTTTTATCTTTGATCGCTGCATGGGCAGCATAAAAAGTCTGAGGACTTAAATCTACTGAGCCATAATCAGGGTGTTGTTTGCAACCAAATTTCCAGTTTTTAGAATGAATTTCACAGTCACTCGCTTAACGCCCAAAATTCCGGAAAAAATTCCACACCATGACCCGATCAATATGCTTGCTCAACATTTTCTTCAGTGCTTGATGTGTTTGACCATAAAAATCGTTATTCAAAATTCACATCCTCTCAAAGTCTTTTAAAAAGCGTTTACCTCTTGTTAACAACTTTCTGACTGAGAGACTACAATCACAGTGTGTCAGGTATCAACATATCAGCTGCTTTATGGAATGTAATTCACACAAAATTTTTGATAAAAAATATTTTATATAAACATTTTTCGATAGCAAAAAATCCCCGAACACGCAAAACACTTTTAACTTTTATGACTTTCACAAATAAACCCAACATGCGTAAAGCATTTGAAACTGGGGAATCAAACGTGTGCGAAATAAATGTGAATTTGAAAATTCAATTTATATATATTTAAAAAATACCCGGTGGACAGGTAGCGCAAATAACGACTACTCTCCCAAATTTAAACTAAAAGTGAGGTGTTACGGGAGAAAGTAGCACAACAAAATAATCTTCTTGTTGCCGGGACTTCAGTTTTATTTTTTCTTTGAGTTTTATTTAAAGACTCGACTCTACCGACTACTTTCGGAGTTTCGTTAATTCCTCAGAAAACAAGAGTCATTTTTTGCCGTCTCTTTTTCGATCGGAAAGTAAAAGTTATTTTTGATTTTTATTTTTGTATCGGCAAATAAAAGTTATTACTCGATTTTTATTTATTCTTTAGAATGAAAAAATTTTATATCTATTTTTCGGTAGAAAATTTGTATGATTTTTATTTAATTGTCAGAAAATAAAAATTATTTTTTGAATTTTACTTTTCGATTGTAAATATATTTCTTGACGTACATTTTTCGATTGGAAAATAACAATAGTATTTTGACTTTTATTTTTCGATCAGAAGATAAAAGTTATTTCTTGATTTTTATTTGTTAATCAAAAAATAAAAGTTAATTCCTAACTTTTATTTTTCGGTTATAAAATAAAAGTTATTTCTTGATTTTTATTTATTCTACAGAAAATTAAAATTGTTTTCTTACTTGATTTTACGATCGGAAAATAAAAGTTATTATATTATTTATATTTATTCCTCATAAAATAAAAGTTAATTCCTGACTTTTATTTCTCATTGAGAATATAAAAATTATTTCGACAGGAAAATAAAAGTTATTTCTTGATTTTTATTTATTAATCAAAAAATAAAAGTTATTTCTTTATTTTTATTAATTCTTCAGGAAATTCAAGTTATTTCTTGACTTCCATTTTTCCATCAGAAAATAAAAATTATTCTTTTACTTTTGTTTTGCCGTTTAGAAAATAAAAGTTATTTTTTGATTTTTATTTACTATTCAAAAAATAAAAGTTCTATGATGGTTTTTTTTTAATATATTCCTCGTAAAATAAACGTTAATTCTTGACTTTTGTTTCTCGTTTAGAATATAAGAGTTATTGCGACAGCAAAATAAAAGTTAATTTTGACTTTTATTTTTCGATCGGAAAATTAAAGTTATTTCTTGACTTTAATTGATTACTCACAAAGTAAAAGTTATTTCCTGATTCTTATTTATTCTTCAGGAAATTCAAGTTATTTCTTGATTTCCATTTTTTCCATCAGAAATTTAAAATAGTATTATGACTTTTACTTTTCGATTAGAAAATAAAAGTTATTTCTTGGTTTTTATATATTCCGTAAAAAATTAAAGTTATTTATTGACTTTTATTTGTTCCTCAGCAAAATTCAAGTTACATCTAGACTTCCATTTTTCGAACAGAAAATATATTTATTATATACACAATTTATATTGATTTATTTGAAAATATATTGATTTATATTTATTCCTCAAAAAAGTTACATCTTGACTTTTATATATTCCTCAAAAAATAAAAGTTATTTCTTGGTTTTTATTTATTCCTGAACAAATAAAAGTTAGTGCTTGACTTTTACTTCTCGTTCCGAAAATAAAAATTATTTCTTGATTATTTCTTCAGGAACAAAAAAATTTTTTTGCTTGTATTTTTGATTGGAAAATAAAAGTTATTTTTTGATTTTTATTTACTCCTCAAAAAATAAAGGCTTTATATCTGATTTTTATTTATTTCTCAATAAATACAAGATAATATTTGACTTTTATTTTTCATTGAGAAAAAAACTTATTTTTTAAGTTTCATTTATTCTTCTGAAATAAAAAGTTAATTTTTATGTATTTTTTTCTTCAATAGAAACAAAACTAAGGAAATAATGATTAACAGGTGATTTATAAAATAAAAGTTTCAAACGTTGCGGTCGCTAGTCAATTCACGACTTTCTGGTCTTAATGTTACGAATCGTAGTAGCATATTAATTGAATTTAAAAATATTATTTAAAAAATTTTATATAATTTTCTTGCTCTTAACGCATAAATGGGAAATAATTTGCACGAAACTTCTCAGGAGTTTGTGGAAGCTCGCTGGAAACACTTCTTGTTAAAAACCAAGCGAAAGACACTTTATTTTTCACATTCGGAATATTCAGTAGATATTTTTTCATAGATAATTTTCCCATTCAAACCTGGCGTAAAAAAGGCTTGTCGTTTGTGGAAATCTGTGAGCAGGCGTTCTTGTTAATATTTCTTTTATCTCTCTGCCCGTTGTTTCTAATTGAATATTTTCTAAAATTAATTTTTAATATATTATCACTTTTTATTGCACTTATTTATTTTTGTTTATTTATATTATTTTATTAAATATTTTATGTTTTTTAATTAACACAATTGAAATAGTATTAAATAAATATCTTTACAACTACCCCGCCCAGTTCCAATAAAAGCAATAAACAAATAAATATATAATTAAATTAGCTCAATTATTAAATACAAACATTTTGGTTAGATACTATTTTTATTTATGGCCAAGAATATCTACTTGAATAACTGTAAGTAAATAATTTACCGTCATTGAATATTTACAACACAAAATAAAACATTAATTAAGTAGCATTTTCCTTGAACTTGTGAATAGAAGTTTGATTTGAGTTTGTTAGAAGCACTGGTGTTTGTTTACATTTACCAAATTCAAATTGTTTTATGGTTTTATTTTAGTCGTAGTTTATTTTGTATTCCAGCTGTTTAAATTACTATTAATTTTAAAATAATAATTACCGTCTATAAATTTTGTGTTCTGAGCGCCCGCTACGATTTATCACTTTGTATCTCTTTCTCGTTCTTCTTAAGTCCTGTGTTATATGGGTTGTACATAGATAGATAGCATTCAACTATATACATATGTACCATATACCACATGCGTGTGTGTATGTATTACGTGAGTACATAAGAAATATTGAACATTTCCGCACGACTTTAGAACTTCGACTGTGCAGAATATTTAGCGAATTTCGTTATTCTTGCAGCAAACCGTCTACACACACGTACATATGTACGTGTGTATTAGTTATGTAAAAAATATTGTATGTAGATACACACACATGTACTCCCTAATCTAAAACCCTAATCGTATTTGATTTGATATTCAGTTGTGTATTTTGCGGCTTCTTGTGCGTAAGAAAAGGAAAAATTCAACTAAAATTCACACACTAGCGTAAAAAGTTTAAATTTACAGTTAAAGTCTCGAGCGAACAGTGGAATGATCGCAAATATTTATTTGGTAAACTCACACACACACACACACACTCATGTACATGCACCCCTCTCAAGTTGAATGTGAAATACAGAGTGGCTTCTCCATATAAAATCAGCCAGCGATTAGTTGGAGGATTTTGTTTTATTTACAACTGAATTCTATTGTTTTCATAAGGCAACACACACACACACACACATGCATACAATGACTTGGAAAGAGCAAAGGTTTTCATTTGTAAATACCGAATTTGTATATTTTCTATAAAAATACCAGTAAACTTCTGTCAAATTTATTGTCTATTTGTTTTCAAATGTTTGCTTATTTCAAATAATTTTGTGATGGCACAGGTCTTTAGCTCATATCGAGGCACAGTGTAACATCGCTTATAGAGTTAAACTCCAGTGTTGCCATGTTTGTAGCTTTATTTTTTTCCGAATAACCGAAATTATTTTAAATACGTATTTTTCCAATATATGAATCTGTGGTGCCTTTTGCAATTTCTTTAAAATAGCAGTAGACACTATTTTAATAATTAAAATTTATAGAACTGAAACATTTTACTACTGCTCTCTACCAGTCTTGGAAAGGGTTTCTCTTACAACGACAATTATAGCCGGAAAAAGGCCAACCAATTGTATCAGGTATTTTTAATAGAGTGATAAAAGTTTAAATCATAATAAAACATGGTAATATATATTTGATATCATTGAAACGGTATCTTTTGGATAGAAAATTTTATGACATTAATGTTTAAATATGATATCGGCCATGTGGCAATATAGATTACAAATTCTCACAAACAGTAACATTCTGATCATCATGGTTTTTAAAGACATACGGGCCACAGACTCCGCCGTCCCATAAAGCGCACCAAACAATAATTTTCTTTTTATTTAAGTACCCGTTCAAACAAAAATGGCCTTCATCGGAAAATAAAATTTTGAATGGACGTAGTGCACGATAAGTTTAACAAACAAAACCATTGTTTTGATTAAAAATTTCCACAATTTGCACGATCCACATCGAAATGTCAAAGCAAACTAAACAAAAAGCAACCATCAGCTGTTAAATGGGTGGTCAAATAAAGCAGTGATGCCAACTCAAAGTTGTATCACTCTATAAAAAACACTCTATAGAATAAAAACGTAAGAAAATAAAAAAGGAAAAGTGATCAGTGACTTTGATATTTGTCTTACGCTTCTCACGTATTAAAGTAAATGTTTGAAATAAATGTCTTTAGTTATTCTAAGAATTGTTGGGTAAAGCTTCCCTGATGCTCTGCATTAGCGCCAATGAAATGCGCATTAGAACTAGCTAAGACCCCTCAACTGATCAATTTGAATTTTTTAATAAGATTTTGGGAAAAAAGAATCAGCATATAATTCAAATTAAAGAATTTTAAGGGTTGAATTTTTGTTGGCATGTTCAAAAATAGAACAACTTATTATTTTATTTATAAGAAAATTAAGTTTTACAATTTGGCAAGGGGTAACCCTGTGCAAAAAAACATCAACTTTTTTAAAATTTTCTAAAAAAATGCACCTTCCTCTATCCCAGTAGTTTCCAAAATAAAGTGTTTCCAAAAGCAAAGAAGCTTGTTTTTAAATTTATAAGAAAAAAATTGAAATTAAAAATGTGATAAGGGGTACCCCTTTGCACAAAAACATCACTTTTTTTAAATTTTCTTAGAAAATGCTGAAATTTTGTTGGCATCTCCCTCCAGTAGTTTCCAAAATAACTCACTTTCAAATGTAGAAGAGACTATTATTTAATTTATTTAAAAAAAATAAAATTGAAAATTTTGGAAGAGATGCCTCTTTGCAACAAATAAACTTTTTAAAAGTTATCTCGAAAATGCCGATATTTTACACCCTCTTCTATCCCAGTAGTTTCCGAAATAAAGTATTTTAAAAAATAGAGAAGCTTATTTTAAAATTTCTAATATAGAAATTAATATCTAAAATTTGGTAAGAGGTAACCCTTTGCAAACGAATTCAAGTTCTTAAAAATTGCCTTGGAAAGGCTGAATATTTTTTTCGCCAGTAGTTTCCAAAACAAATCACTTTCGAAAGTAGAGCGGATTAAATTTATTTAAAAGAAACTTAGAATTGAAAATTTCGAAAAAATCAACTTCTTGAAAATTTTGTCGGAAAAGCAAGCTTTTAAACATTTTCTTCAAAAACGCTGATTTTTTTTGGTACTCCCTCTGTTCCAGCAGCTTTCAAAATAAATCATTTGCAAAAGCAGAGCAGCTTATTTTATATTTAAAAAAGCTTAAAATCTAAAATTTGGTAAATTTTGAACTTTTTGAAAATGTTATCGGAAAATACTGAATTTTTTATCCCAGTAGTTTCCAAAGTAAAAGTATTTTATATAATAAAAAAATTAAAATTTGCAAAAGAGTTGACTCTTTAAAAATTTTCTTGGCAAAGGCTGAATTTTTGTGGACACCCTCCTCTATCCCAATAGTTTTCAAAGTAAAGTATTTTCAAAAAAAGAGAAGCGTATTTTTCAATTTATAAGAAAATAATTAGAATTGAAAATTTGATCACAAGTAATTCTTCTCATGGAGAATGCTGAACTTATGCTGTCAGACATCTTTTTGCCAGCACATCGTTCCCAAAGTAAATCACTTCCTAAAGTAGGGCAGATTATTTTTAAATTTTATAAGAAAAAAATTATAATTAAAAATTTGATAAGCTGCACTACCCGTTTGCAAAAAATATCAACTTCTTAAACATTTTCTTGGAAAAGGTTGAATTTTTCTTGGCACCAAATGCAGTTTCCACATATTCCATTCCGAACTTTTATATTTTCATCGTTCTTAAGTCACTGGATTCACGACACAATTACAAGACGACAATACGACAACAACAATTAGATAACAAATTAATTTTTTTTTATCAAATTAGCACAATATGATTATCATAATAAAAATAAAATTCTGCCCAAAAGTATGTGTTCCAGACGCTCACGAGAATTCGCTGCTAAAGAGCCGATATGAACGTTAATAACTTTAGCAAATATTTACGAATGCAAACGTTTGAAAACTTATCCACAAAATCTAATTAAATTATCACAAAACTTTACTTCTGTGCTGCGAAGAAGTGTATCAAAATATATTTGGGTCTGAACAAGTCTATGCATACACACACACACACACACACATATACACGCTCGTACATATGAATTACATACAGAGTATGTAATCCATGCCATGGATGAACATGTGCTCTGAACTACACTGCGGCATTGAAATCTCACAGAAACAAAAACATGATGTCAGGTTGATAATATAAAAAATTTGTGATTTCGAACTACAAAGAAACCGCTACACTTGAAAGGAAACTGTGGAAGAGGAAAAGTGGAGAAAAATGAAAATTTTGAAATACTTGTAAATTTCTATTAAGAAATTAAATTTGAATACATTTTACAGTCTTCTGCTTAATGTCCCTCCCTGATCTCTAAGCAAATCCGATTAAACTTCTCGGGTGTTTTATTTTTGTAAAGGGTGTTTTTTATAGAGTGATAGTAATATACTTTTGATATCAATGAAGCGGTCTTTATTGGCTAGAAAATTTTATGACATTAACGTTTCAATATGATTTCAGCCACGGCTGGTTGGTTACAAGCCGCAATCTGGAACACCAATTTTCACAAACTGTAACATTCTGACCATCATGGTTTTTGAAGACATACGGGCCAATGACTCCACCAACCCATAAAGCGCACCAAACAGTAATTTTCTCTGGATGTGGGTTCTCCTCACTCCAAATGCGAAAGTTCTGTTTATTTACGTACCCATTCAACCAAAAATGGGCTTCATCGGAAAATAAAATTTTGAATGGACGAAGTGCACGATAAGTTTGACGAACAGAACCATTATTTTGATTAAAAATTTCCACAATTTGCCCGCGTTGCTCTGGTGTAAGTCGATCCATAACAAAATGTCAAAGCAAACTAAACAAAAGGCAACTATCAGCTGTCAAATGGGTGGTCAAATAAAGCAGTGATGCCAACTCAAAGTTGTATCACTCCATAAAAAACACCCTATATTAATGGTTTTTTGCTATTTCAATGAAGAAGGCATTCACTGGTCGCTGTACATCGTCGACAGCCCTTAACACGTTCATGTACTAAAAGAGCAGAATACAGCACCCTGCTTCGTCGGTGCCTGTAGCAAAAATATCAGCGGTGCCCACTGCCCCCTTCTTAATAGTCTGACACAATGCAGTGCATATGAAGGGGTCGTCGCAGAGTAAAAAATAAAGAAAACTTTACAGATGTTGCCTTAGCAAAATGGCTGTTATCAACTGTCAAAAATCGGATGTCGCTGTTGGAAGACCTGTTCAGGCCTGTTAAATTTTATTAAAAATTTTGCACAACATTTTGCAAAGATTGAAATTGAGTTGCAGCGTGAGTCACGGAAATTGAGATTTTTTTTTTAATATTCTGGAACGAATTTTTCACTTTTAAAAATCGATTTGATATTTTGATTTTCAGCAAATAATAAATTAATATTCTAAACCAAAAATTAAGCAAAATTTTGCAAATTAATTTTTGTAGCATCTTGAGTTCTCCTAAAAGTTATATTAAAAGTATTTGAAATTGTTAATTTCCTTAACGTGTGATACGAATCGATTTAATAAAACTCCAACCATTTAATATTAATTTAAGGTGGTAAAACTGTTGATAAATCAACCGACTCTCATGTGATCAGCGATGATTGATGTCCTATAAAAGCATTGAGAATATTAATTAAAACAAAAACACTTTTTGAACGTCAAAAGTCTGTGCCATTTAAAAGTTATCGCCAGAAAACCACAGTCGAAACAATGATTTTACTTGATTTTTTTAAATTTCAGATAATTCAGAAGAAATCTGACCATGAAATTATTTGGTCAATCAGAAAAGTTCCACTGATGCAGAGTCGAATTTAGGATTTAAACCACCGAGTCGTGTGTTCACAACTTCAGCCAACAGCACCGCTCCTTTTCTAACCCGCTGACTACATACAGGCATAGTGTCAGTCTTCCAAAATTTAGTCAGGAATGCTTGTGTGGGACTCAAAACGTCGAGATCTGATGAGAACAAAATTTAACATCGATTTTTGAAAAATTTCAATCCTTCCACCAGAAAGTTAAAATAAAATAAAAATTAAAATAAATTAATTATTAAATCAAATTAATTAAAATAAAAGTAAATGAGCTCAAGACTGCTTCGGCCATGTTGGACCGCTTTAAACAATTTTTTATATGTTTCTTCAGCAAACAAGTAGTTCGCAACATTTAAGTTTGTAAATATTTTTGTGAATGGCTGAAATTAGAGCTGTACCGAACTGAATCAAACGCTCTCAAACGCTCGTTTTTGGCAAGAACCTCTAATCAAACCCATTTAAATTACATGGGTTTGATTAGAGGTTCTTGTCAAAACCGAGCGTTTGAGAGTGTTTGAGAGCGTTTGATTCAGTTCGGTACAGCTCTAGCTGAAATGCCATTTTTCAGAGCCGGCGTTTTGCAACACAACAAAAAGTCAGTTAAAGAAATTATTAAAAATTTATTGCTGCAATCTTTTTAACGCCACTGTAGTTTCCACATTTACTTATTTACGCTTTCATTTATGTACATATTTATTTACTAAAATTTTATTTATGCTCCAAATCTCAGCTTTTTCCGAATAATCGTTGTTGTTTTTTTTTATAAACTTGCTTGTTCTGTCACATTTTCGAAAATTAACACCTGAATTGTTCGGTTGGTTGGTTGGTTCGCAGCGAGCGAATTTTAAATAAAACGAAAAATGATTAATACGAAAAGTCAATAATTGACAAGAGTAATTACGATAAAGAGTTCCTACATGGGATTAACAATTTAAATGCATTGATTGTTAATAATTCAATGTTATCGCATCGGTTTGAGTGTGTGTTGACAGCATGTTGTTTAGGTGCTCAAGTCACACGGCCGCTTATCGAAAAAATGGCATTAATTAACGCTCAATATGTACTACAAATGAATAATAAGTGAAGCCCATAGTTTCAGGATAATGTGTGTGTGTGTGCGTTATGATATATATTTTTATTATTAATTATTTTTGTTGTATTTTGGCCATAACACCGGAGTAAATAAATATTGATTTTGCTGTTGTATCTATTCTTTTTAAAAATATGAACTTGAATTATTTTATTTTAATAACCTTCGAGTAGTGAAATGTTATTCTGCTTTAGAACGCTAATATTTTTCTAATGATATAAAAATTTAAAAAAAAATTCAACGAATTTTCTTTCTATTCGTGGCACAGAAATAAGAATTTAATAGAGTTTTCGCATACACGAAATATTTCTTGATAGGAAAAATGCATAAACATATAGAAACAAATGTGCATGAGTATATACGAGATCTGTTCAAACAATAAGATAAACTTTTATATATCTCAAATATTATAATATGAAATTTATTTGTTGGGTGGTTAAGCAATGTCTATATGCATTTCATTGGCGCTTTTTACCAAATCGTCAGTAGGCTTCAACCACAGTTTTAAAAAGTTTCAAACTTCTCAACTTATTAAAAGACTTTTATAAACCAACTGAGAATTATGCTAATAAATTAACTATAAAAATTCACAAATAATTAAAAAAAATTACATTATAATAAGTGTAGTAGGCTATGAAACTTATATAAAGATATAGAAAAATAATAATAGAGTCATATCGAATAAAAGTTGTTTGTTGGGTTTTGGTTCATATGAGTTTCATAGCCTGCTACACTTATTATAATGTGATTTTTTGATATCATTTGTGGATTTTAAAATTTGTATAATTAATTTATTAACATAATTCTCAGATGGCTTATAAAAGTCTTTTAATAAGTTGAGAAGTTTGAAACTTTTCAAAACTGTGGTTGAAGTCTACTCACGATTTGGTAAAAAGCGCCAATGAAATGCATATAGACAATGCTTAACCACCCAACAAATAAATTTCATATTATAATAGTACAATGACAGTATGTCAAATAATTTATTTATTATCTCAAATATTATTTATTTATACATGAATTTTTAGTCCCCCTGATTTTTTAAGAGTTTTCGTTTGTTATTTAAGAAAAGCTTCCTTAAAATTTATTTGAGTCGACAGAACGATTTATATAATTCATGCAAATGCTGACCACGACCACACCTCAAATTGTTGTCCAACATAATGGTCAGTATCTCATGAATAAACTCTTCAATATTGCGTGCCATTGCATCACCCATTGCTGCCATATGCCTTAACATAATCCAACAAAAAATTTTTGAAATACGTTAAAACGTACAAAGTAGGCAGCCAATTGACTGGGGCCAAACAAGAAATAAAAAGTTCACTTAACTCGTCTCTGAAGCGGGCCATTGTTTGGTGTTTGGTTGTAAGCTCCGTCGGGGGGCACAATAGGCAACTTGGTCAGTCGTATCACCTTGTTGCAGTGCTTTCTGGGGGAAAGGTCTATCGGTTTTCTGACGTTGCTTGTGCCGGTAGCCCATAGTACTTATGTGTTACTAACCTATCTCTGAATTAGCAGAGCAACGGGGGTGCATATAAGTGTATAAAAAGTAGTAGGCTTTTGCCTATGGGTCAGGAAAAGAAATACAGGTGGAAGGATAGCTGGGTCCCGCTATTACAAAGGATCAAATATCAACAGTAGGGTGACAAACTTACATTGGTTTGACCTGCGAGTGTAACCAGTTTCCTTACACTCGTACCATGGGTTATGGTTGAGCCCCACAGATGAAACTTTGGTTGATTCTGTGGCCAGATATTGGTTGAGGTCTCTTCATTGAGTCCACGTGGTGGTTGTGGTCTAATACCAAGAGTCGCTGGGAGAGGTATCAGAGAAGGGTTGATGTTCTGGCATATTTATACCATGCTGGGACTTCGACCCAGCTGATGGTGGCCTCTATAGGCTTCTGCGAATCAGTAGACGTTACGGAAGTGGTGGTGTGTTTTTGGTGCTGGGAGTGTCAGGAGGGATAAGTCTTATGACTTTGACCTTTGGTTCCTCTCGGTGCTGATGACATGCTCTCCTCGGAAGTAACAAGGGTTTACGATAGGCCATACAGGTGTGACCCCTGAGGACGACAGGGGTGGTGGTGAACATTAATTTCACCCGGTGTTAAGACCACCGTCAGGTAGGCCATATATGTAAGTTTATTCATGCTCAAGTTAAACCGAACTGAACATGTTACACGAAAACGCTGAGCTACCAAAAACAGTGTTGCCTTCGATTTTTCTAATCCTCGTAGCATTTCTGATATGCGCTATTTCGTATGTGCTCGACGTCTCTCAACGGTTCAGTATGAAAATTACGTCCTTTCTTGGGTCTCTTCAGTCTTGTCAACAATGATAGCTGAAGAAGAATTCGATCGTGTTTTTAGCCAAAAACTTTAAAATAATATTTTTCAATATAGATTTCGTCGTGCTGATTCCTTTTTCGTAAATTAAAAAAAAATAAATTAATGCTGGAAAGGCTTTTTGCTAGTTCCGATGCGCCCATCACCAGGGCAATTACAGATCATGAGGGAATCTTTACCCAACATATCGTAGAATAACTAAAAAATTCATTTCCAATTAATTGATTAAGAAACTTAAATAAATAGCAAAGTCATAATAATTTTTACTTCTTTTATTTTCATACTCCCTGATCATTTTCAAGTTTTAAAACAATTTCAAAAAAAAAGAAGCACCATTGAAATTATATTGAACTGTTTTGGTCGAAATTCAGCAGTTCAGCATGCAACCGATTAGCAGTTTTCTTAATAGTGCTTCGACGATTCTCGATTACATTCAGAACGAACATTGTCGTTCACATCTTTTCAACTTTCTTTGAAAAATTTGGCCTTGTTGTAAATATGTTTTTGACTCGGACTATAACCACCGAACCACCGTATTTCATTGTCAACATTTCCATTTCCTAAATTTTCCATCTGATCTGATGTGTGTAATTCGAATATCGTCTAGCAAAATCTAAATGAAATTCAACTCCAACACGTTGAAGCAGTGCATTTAAGAAATCACTTTTTTATTAATCGTATATCTTTAAACTGATCATATCAAATAAACGCTTCAAAACTTGAGCACTTGTCCAACTACTGTTTTCACTTCTAAACACCAAAGGCAGACCCCTACACATGCATACACACTTACATACATACATACACGCGCATGTACGTATTTACTTGTCTTACATAATCTCAAGTTGGTACATAAAAATTTATTCAAGATTTTACTTCTTCCAAAAGACAGACAGACCTTGACATTGAAAATGCTTTTTTGTTTTTTTATTTTTTACATTTCAATTACGAAGTTTCGTTGCATTTATTTGTTGTAGATTAGATTACAACTGCAAACAACAGAATGCATTCTTCACTTATGGAAATTGTTGAATAAATCTGTCGCAGATGTTTATCATTAATTGTGTCAATAAAAACAGTGGAACATTTCGGTACACACGTGGTTCACAAAGACTATAAATTTATAGATGAGAAAACAATATAACATTTTATGACTTCGCATGTGTTCTGTTAGAAATTTACAGTTTGAATATGAAAATGAAAAATATTGCCACGTATTTTGTTATGCGACGTAGTTTGTTCACGGCTCAAATTTAAAAAATATGTTTTGACAAAAATTTTAGTTCATTTCGATTGATAAAACACGATTTGTGTGAAGATTATTGGTAGCACCTCAACTTATGTTTCTTTATCTATTAGTTTGTTCACACAGGGATTCCAAAAGTTGGTATATTTCTACTGGTTCTTTTTCTGGGGTTATTTAGTTATGGATTTGCTGTGGCAACCAACCTTCGTGACAACCAATATTCAAATAACTACAGATAACAGTTGACATTTTTGATAGTTTTCTTGTAGTACAACAATTACAATAAAATAATATTCATAATTTCACTAAAAGAAATTATATGGAAAACGATTAACCCTAAAAGCCACCCCTGCAACTAATTTTAACCGTATCATAACGCGATATGCTGTACTGTTCTCAAGAGTCTAACGAGAATTTGATGAATAAATATTATTTTAATTTTTTATCTATCAGGGTTGCCGTTGAGAATTTCGAAAAAGGGTATTTAAGAAAAAAAAAGGATCTAAAAAGTGTATTTTAAACTAAAATAGGGTCAAGATTTTTATGAACAAAATAAATAACATGTATTTCAGTTTAAAAAACAAAATTACAATTAATTACATACATTTAATCTAAATAAAAGTAATTATACATACTCGAATAAATCCATAGTAAAACTAAAAGACATTTCAAAATTCATATCAAAAAAAGAACAATTTTTTAAAAACTTCTGATAATATTTATCACTTTTTAGGAGTACTGAATCCATATTTTGTAATTAATTCTTCACTTGGAGTCCATTCTTCCACCTCCGATTCGGGCAAATTTAAAGAGAGGAAAGCATGGTTTCACAAATTTCTATTTTAAGTTTGTTTGTAAGTTTGTCTTTAATTAGTGATAGTTTTGAAAAAATTCGTTCAGAGGGAGCGCTACTATGAGGCAAATGAGTTCATGACAATTAAACATTTACAATTAAAAAATTATTTCTAAATATTTTTTCGTTCACGATATCTGAAGATAATATTAAAAATATGTCACGTATGTACGTACCATCGTAATTAACTATTTTCAATAGCCTCTTACGATATTCAAGAACTTAAAGAATAGTAACAGGATTTCAGAAGTAATTAATCGTTGTCTACAAGGAGCAACACAGTTGTGTACAGTCTTTTATATTGCCAGGACGTGACGTTGATAAATATTTACTAAGTCAAGAGGAATATAAAGTAATCAAGAAATAACGCAAGAATTTATTTTGCTCTACCATCGGCTGATAAAATTCTCGTATACTGTTATTCATAATAAAATTTCTATATAACTAAATGCGGATAATTGAATACATCCTTGGCTATTGATGATGACACTGTAACGGCTTTCAAAAACAGCTATTCTGCCCTCCTCTGTAAATTGAATAATTAAAAAGATGTTGGCTTTCCCTTTTACCTCGGAATATGTATCATGTGTTTCTAAATTTGATACGTTGCGAACAATAAAATGAATGACTGAAATACCACTCGTATAACGGTAACGCAGCAGTTAAAAAAGTTTGTGATACTTTTGGCAATTCTTATCAACTCTGAACTCTATTTATTGACCATAATTCACCAAGTAAACAATAAAGAGCTGCATAAGCACACGGAAACTGGCTAATAAGAAATCTCGTAAAATATTAAAAATATTATCGATTTATATTGATGAAAATCAAGTTTTGCTATTATGGCAGTGTTCTTTTTATGGTGAAATACAGTGATTGGAAGCACAGTGAGAAACTCCAATTATCCTACGGTGCAATATTTTCCCATTTCCAGAAATGGCAGAAAACTGTCATGTGTCCACTGTGGTGAGTTTTTGGGAAAAATAATATATCCGTTGTTCGAAAAGTGAAAGCTCTGACACGGCACGAAGTTGACTTTTTTTTTGTGAAGTACTGGGATTTCGCCCACAAATTTCGGGAATCCTTAACGGAGTTGTGTTTCCACTATGCGATTGATGGCTATGCTTCGTGGTGTGTCTTGGCTACATGTCACGTGCTATTGCGATTTTAGTCGATCATTATCAGCTTCAATTAGCCTCACCTACAAGACTAGACTTGGGACTTATTTGCTATCGACAACTAGTGATGTGATGACGATGTCGTCATTTGTAATACAGTCGATTATTTTTATATTTCTTCTTCAGAAATGTATTTTTGTCAGTGATAATGTTTAGCCCATTTTAAAATCGTTTCTTAACCGTTAGTCCAGCCGCAAAATGTATTATATCTGCCTGCCACACAATATTTTTTATCTGTTTTATATAAGGTCTTTTTTATAGAGTGATATAAGTTTGAATCATAATAGTAGTGTATTTTTGATATCAATGAAACGGTCTTTATTGGATGGAAAATTTTATGACATTAATGTTTAAATATGATTGCGAGCATTTGGCCGCCACGGCTGGTACGTACAAGGGGCAATCTGGAACACCAATTTTCACAAACAGTAACATTCTGACCATCATGGTTTTTAAAGACATACAGGCCAATGACTCCGCCAGCCCATAAAGCGCACCAAACAGTAATTTGTTGTGGATGTATTGGTGTTTCGTCAACAGCTTGTGGATTCTCCTCACTCCAAAGGCGACAATTCTGTTTATTTACGTACCCATTCAAGCAAAAATGGGCTTCATCGGAAAATAAAATTTTGAATGGACGAATTGCACGTTAAGTTTGACGAACAGAACCATTATTTTGATTAAAAATTTCTACAATTTGTACGCCTTGCTCTGGTGCAAGTCGATCCATAATGAAATGTCAAAGCAAACTAAACAAAAAGCAACAACTACCAGTCATACGAACTCACAGTTGTATCACTCTATAGAAAACACCCTATATATCTGCCTGCCACACAATATTTTTTATCTTATTAACACAATTATTACAGCACAAAGCGCATTATATTTATATAATTATTTTGTTTATTCAAAACTATTTGATAAGAGATAAAGTTGTTTATTAAAATATGCTTATTAAGGTGTGTGTCATCGATTGTAATCAACCGTTGTAGATGATTGCAACAGGCCCGAGTGTGAACTAAAACACAACCCACAAGATAATATGCAACTCTTTATCAGCAAATAAAAATGAAGCATAAAATAAAAATAAAACATAAAATAAGGAACCGTTGATATGTAAATTCAATTAAGATGTATTGACTTCTATTTGTAATATTAAATACTTGAACCGACTCGAGACCCACAAGAAGGTCCTAAATTCTGAAAGATATGAACAACATGTCGAACAACATGGCATGATCAGCATTAAATCGAACACTATTTATTGTTTTAAACAACATGTGATCACTTGTGTTACACTCATTGCATGAGAGCTGGCCACCTCTACTTTGAACGCAACTAAAATAAAAAATTTTAAAACACAAAAAGAAAATTCAAATGTAAACGTGACTCATGATGAAAAAAATATATATTGAAAAGCTTCCAAGAGCGCTTCTCTATTTTGAGAGAAAATTTCAGTAGCATTTATAGAGGAGTTCAGCAGGTTGTTTCAAGAAAATATTCTAAATTCGAATGTATTTCTTTTTGTATTCATTGCAGAATGTCTGATTCTAATATAAACGAATACAGAGGAATTTGTTTACGCACGATACATTTCCTCATACTTCAGAAATGTGTTGTCCGCGGGCATGAACTCGCTGAATCACTTTTCACTTTTCCTTTGAAATTCATGTATTTATAGATTCGTGTAAGAAAAAATGAAAATAGTTTTTTAATATTGTTTGTAAATAAAAATAAATTGTTTGTATATGAAACATGCGAGATATATCGTGGCCTCAATATGGAAAGGCCCTGATTAAGTTTTTTTTTTTACTTGAGAGTGGAAAGAAAACTTAATTATTGTTTTGTAATGAATGGATGATCTCTGACACGAACTCTGTTCTATTTAAACTGAAAAGATAAGGAGCGCTTAAGGGGAGACCCTTTACTTTGCTACATTTCATTTAATTATTAATAATGAATTGTAAATTTCTTAAATAGCTTTTATTAGCTTCACTTGTGTTTGTAATCGACTAGATTTTGGCCCACTTTGAACGACGATTTGATTGCTTATCGAGAAGCGGTGAAAATGCAGAAGTTTGATCAGCGTTGCCGGGGCGAATTAAAAAGCAAAGAATTTTACGGTGGACTTTTTTTTTGGAAAAGTGGCGAGGAAGTCTTTCTAAGTAAATTTCTAAGAAAGATGGTGCTGGAGCTCTTTTTTTTTACTTCTGGGGTTTCGTTGATTTCGAACTACATTTGTGGGAACCCAAAACGGAGTTGTGTCTCCACTAAGTGGTTATTATCTGTGTCTCGTGGTGAGCCTTGGCTGCGTATCACTTGCTATTGCGATTTCAGTCTAACATTTTCCGATTCTATTAACTTTACCTGTATGTCAGAGTGTCTGCAACCAACTAGACTAAACTTTGACTCACTTCAAACGGACGGATATATTTTAAATTTTCAGAAGTTTACAAGAACCGCTGACACTACAATCATTTTATAAGTTTGAACAGTTTTGACGTGTTAAAAAAGTGTTGCCTTTATATATCAGGGGATGTTCTGGAACTTTGACCATTGTCTTGTGTATCCAAAAGGGTCAAGTGTCTCCTCCACTAGCTAGTTGTTAACTCTGCTAAGTGGTGTGTCTTGACTAGGTAATCACGTTTTATCGCTATTTTAGTCGGTAGTAATTACTTTTAGTTGTACTTTTATGGGTTTTGTAACTCCTTGGATTTTATGACTCCTTTAGGCTCGATTTTGAGCCACTTTGAACGTATGGATTTAGTTTGAACTTTGTGCTCTTATCAAAAACCGGTGACAATACAATGATTAATACGATTGATAATAATATAATGAAAATATATTTTTAAGTAAAAAATTGTAAATACAGTAAAAAAAATTTAACTAAAAAATTAAAAATAATTTTCAATATGTAGGGTGTTTTTATAGAGTGATACAAGTTTAAATCACAATAAAACATAGTAATATATATTTGATACCAATGAAACGGTCTTTATTGCACAGAAAATTTTATGACATTAATGTATCAATATGATTTCGGCCATGTGGCCACCACGGCTGGCGCGTACAAGGCGCAAACAGGAACAACAATTTTCACAAACAGTAACATTCTGACCATCATCGTTTTTGAAGACACATGGGCCAATGACTCCGCCAGCCCATAAAGCGCACCAAACAGTAATTTTCTGTTTCGACAAAAGCTTGTGGATTCTCCTTACTAAAAATGGTAATTCTGTTTATTTACGTACTCATTCAACCAAAAATGGGCTTCATCGGAAAATAAAATTTTGAATGGACAAAGTGCACGATAAGTTTGACGAACAGAACCATTATTTTGATTAAAAATTTCCACAATTTGCACGCGTTGCTCTGGTATAAGTCGATCCATAATGAAATGTCAAAGCAAACTAAACAAAAAGCAACTATCAGCTGTTAAATGGGTGGTCAAATAAAGCAGTGATGCGAACTCAAAGTTGTATCATTCCATAAAAAACACCCTATAGAAACAAATTTATAGACAGGAAATTGTCAATATATCAGTTTTTAAAAAGCGGCCTAAACTTTTTTCTCAATAATAAAATTTTTGCTTATAAATTTGTAAAGTTTTTTCAAAAATGATTGGGGACTGTTAATTTTTGTGTTATCTTAAGTCGCATAACCACAGTTGCCACTGTGGTACAATTGAACAAAAAATTGTTGTTTTTTTTACGTTTGGTTCGCTGGTTCATTTTTTCTTTTTTTTTTTTCTTTTATGAAAAGTTAACGATTATAATATAAATAAATTTTGAAAGTTTTATCATGCCTGTAAAAATGTATTTACGAATATTATTACTCTTCACATAAAGTAAAAGACTTGATTCGTTTACAACACTTGATAGTAATCGATTATTACCTACCCACAGTAGTAAAACAAAAAGCTATATTGGCAACACTGATCGATTGTTACTTTTGCTTACAAGTCAGAAATTGACAATTTGACTTCAGTGTAAAAAGTATTGTATTATGCTGGTATGCAAATAAAATTGAAAAAATTGGTTCTCTTTTTCTATTTTGGTTCTTTTTTTATGGATTTTGGTCCCGAAGAAAAATTTAGAGTGGCAACCGTGCGCATAACTGTTCTTAGCAGTTGTGCAATAGAGGATCTGTTGTATAAATAACTAAATTAGTTAGGGCCTTTTCATATTGAGGTAACCATATGTACGTATTTTTCTGCGTAACAGTGCTCTCTTTCTTCTTAGCTGTAAGTGTTCTTATTGTTATTGTTTTTTTAATATATATTTTATTTATTATTTTTTTTTTTTTGAGTAAATGATAAGAAGTTGTGAAAAGTTTGGAAATCTATTGATATTTTTACCTCAATTTATTGCCTCAGGAAATAATTTATTTACTTTTACCAGCAACAACAAATTGGTGTTCGTTGGGTTTCAAGATAAAATTTAACGGAAGTGAAAAGCACTTACACAGAAAAAAATTATTGAGTGTTAAACGTGGGTATTTAATAGTTATTAAACGGGTTATCACCATGTGTTCTTATTATTGTTATTATTATTATTATTATTATTATTATTATTATTATTATTATTATTATTATTATTATTATTATTATTATTTATTATTATTATTTATATCACATGAAATCAGTTCCATGTCAAATCCGGAATAAATAAATAGCTTAACTGCAAATTTCATAACTTAGATTATAACTCCTACCAACAGGATTTTCGGGGCCTACTTCTGTACAGGGATCATTATAGCTTTTATTTTAAAAAGTTATATTCTGGGGGTTTGTTTTAATTCCTCAAGAAATAACAGTTATTTCCTAATTTTTATTCAGTTTTCAGAATGCAAAAATTATATCTTGACTTTTATTTTTCGAACAGAAAATAGAAGCTCTTCACTGATTTTTATTGATTATTTTCGGCAAAAAAGAGTTGTTTTTTTTACTTTTAGTTTATTCTTCTTAAAATAAAAGTTGTTTCTTAAATTTTTTTTTTATTTTTGAACAAAGATGATATACAAAAAATCTAGTTAATATCAAATAAAATTTTTCACACGGATAATATTAATTTTAACAAAAGAAAAACTCAAAAAATAACTTTTTTTGATTGCAAACAAAAATAAAAAAAAATAAATAAAAATAAAAATAAAAATATTGAATTGTTAATAAATTAACTATTTGACATACTGTCATTGTACTATTGTAATATGAAATAAAATGTGATTTTTTGAAATCATTTGTGAATTTTTAAATTTTTATAGTTAATTTATTAACATAATTCTCAGATGGTTTATAAAAGTCTTTTGATAAGTTGAGAAGTTTGAAACTTTTCAAAACTGTGGTTGAAGTCTACTGACGATTTGGTAAAAAGCGCCAATGAAATGCATATAGACATTGTTTAACCACCCAACAAATAAATTTCATATTGAAAATCTATATATATATAAAAATAAGTTGCATTGTGTTAGTAATTGATGTTCTCCGGAATGCCTGAACCGATTTTGTTTCTGCAAAGTTTGTACGAAAGGTAACGTCAATACCAAAGTTTTTATGTATATATGGTTTGTATGTGTGTTGGTTCATGAGTAATAGCCATCTTAGTGAACACTGCAATCATTTCGAAATATTTGAGTTATTATTTTGAAAAACTGAAATACAATTCGTTTTTAAATTCATTACAATTCAATTTTAGTCAAACCATTAATTCAATTTATATACTTAGCTATTCTAAATCACAACTTCGGGAATCTATGAAATAAATTAATCTAAATACATCACTAAAAACTTAAATATTTAAATACATTATGCACAGCCCACGTCATATGCATGAGTACGCGAATAAGAAATCTATTGAAGCTTTGGAAAGATCAATAAAAGATCTCCGAGATAACTCAGAGTTGTTTGGTGGTGCGTTAATTTTATTGTCAGTCGATTTTAGGCAAACATTGCCCGTCATTCCTAGATCGACAGCTGCCGATGAAATTAACGCTTGCTTAAAGTCTTTATTATATGGAATGATTCATCTGCTGATAAGTTCTCTAAGCAATTGCTGAAAATTGGGAATGGTGCAATGCCTGTTGATGACACCGGATTGATAACATTTCCAAATAATTTTTGGCGTTTCGTACAGTCAAAAGAGGAATTAATTGAATGTGTTTTCACTAACATAGCACAACAATATACATGCCATTCATGGTTGAGTGCCAGAGCAATTTTAGCGGCAGGGAACAAAGATGTTACTGAATTAAACATGGCTATACAATCAAAGGTTCCTGGCGAAATGGTGTTGTACAAGTCAGTCGATACTGTTACCAATGAAGGAGATGTTGTGAATTATCCAACAGAATTTTTGAATTCGTTGGACTTACCAGGATTGCCTCCGCATAATCTCCAATTGAAAGTTGAAGCCCCTATCATTATGCTTGATGGCTAATATAATTGAAGCTACTATTTTAACTGGAAAATTCAAAGGCGAAGATGTATTCATTCCACGTATCCCAATGATTCCGTCTGATATACCATTTGAATTTAAACGACTTCAGTTTTCTGTTCGCCTTGCCTTTGCGATTACCATTACTAAGGCGCAAGGCCAATCCTTAGACATTTGTGGTGTGAATTTAGAGTATCCAGTTTTCTCACATGGACAGTTGTATGTAACCTGTTAGCGCGTTGGCAAACCATTGGTTTTATATATTTGCACCGAAAATGCAAAAACCACAAATGTTGTTTACCACAGAGCATTACAATAAAGCAGTTTATCACAGATTTAAATGAATTGGAATTAATTTTTTTATTTTCTTTTTTGCACTACGAAGTGTGCATGGGTTTCGCTAGTATTAAATAAAAATAAAACGAATAAATAAAAATAATATGAAGTTTATTTGTTATATTGTGAGGAATAAATAAAGATCAAGAAATAACTTGTATTTTCAGAGGAAGAAATAAATTTCTGAAAATAGTCGTTGTTAGAGTTAATTTTATTATAAAGTTAGTCCAGCGATTATTTTGTTGCGTTGCTTGTACAGGCAGCACATGTTTTTTTTTTAAATTAAATTTGGAAAATCGTTGGTATTTGTGATCCCTGCTTCTGGTTTCTCCTACACTAAAAATAAGGGGAAATTTATGTTTCAGATTCACGGTTGCTTTTATAGAGTTAAAAACTTATTTGTATGATTTTTTTATATATTTTCTTATAATATTTTTATAGTTGTTCAAATGTCAGAGTCTCTTTTATTTAAAGTGTTAAATATTATATATTATAAACATAAAATAACATGACATTAATTTGTAAATCCTGGTAAAAAATCTCTTCAAATTTGAGGAAATTATTCAACGACATTAATTTTCCATGTTAAAGATTTTCCATGTTATTTATATTAGAAACATAATAAAAAAATTTTAAATTTTAATCAGCTGTTCGAATATCAATAATTTATTTTTTTTGCGGTCTTGGACCAGCACTCAGGGCCACAACTTGAATAGAAGGGGACAGTGTTAAGAGAACAGATGGAGACAGTTTAGAAGATGGACGATTTTCTGTTGCTATTTTTGCTTTTTACATCGCCGCTGAAATTTTTGCCACAGGCACCGACGAAGGAGGGTGCTGTATTCTGCGCTGTAAGACATGATGGTGTTAATAACTGACGGCAATCTTGCATAAATGCAAGTCGGAAATATTCGGCACCAAGTCATTCACTACTTCAACCTACAGCACTCTCATACATTCATATGTACACACATACATATACATACGGGTATGTGGGCGTAATATGTTGCTGGAACGTATGATTCGTTCGCATAAACATTTCAAATAACTCATACGACCTAAAAAATAAATCTGGAAACAAAAAACAATTACATATTTTGTTCGATTGACACCATATAATTTTCATTCAAGTTCAAATTCCAAAACACAAATAACTTTCCCGTTGCACTCAACTAATCCGATGATACGAAAGCTTAAAACCCAATCTCCAACCGCCTAACGCAACATATTTTCCCATGTCATTTTAAACTACTGGCACAGAAATGGCAACAGCCAGCAAACATGAGAGCACAAAACAAACCAACCAACCACCAAAGAAGAATGTGGCAGAAAAGTGGAAAGCAGGAAGGAAAAAGACTAACGAAGAAAAATCAACCCTTCAAACAACAATCGAAATTGGAGCAACACGAACACAAGTTGAGAGTCAAAGTTAAAGAAAAAATCAAATAAATAGGAAAAACACAAGTTTCGAAAGTAAACAAGAAAAAGGAAAGCAGGCCACTAAAGAAACGAAAATAAAATGAAGTGAAATATTAAACAATACGAACGAACTGGTATAATAATAAACTAAATGAGCAACTTTTCTATTGAATAACATATGCAACACACACACATCAACACATGCACACCAAATACATTGTAGGGCACAAAGTAGAGTCAAAAAATATTGTGGCCGTCGTTTCAAAGCAACAACATTCAAAATATATTTAACAAGTGCCTGCAAATATAAACTGTTCCAGAAAACATCAAGATTACAGCATAAATGTGTGTGCAAGTATGTGTGCCCATTGCAATACATGCATGCAGGAAGTAAGAGTGCATTCTTTGGTTATGGAGGTCAATAAATTTTAACAAAATATTTTTCCATTTCAAATTTTTTGTTAAATAAAATAACACCAGCACTATCACAATTAAATTAAATAGTTAAAAACGATAATTCTGCAAAAAAAATTTATTTCAACCAGCAAATGTTTGCTTTTATTTGGAACAGTTTATTCAATAGAAGTACTTTTATTAACGACTCCTAGAATTATTTTACAGATCACAGACAGCACATTTGACTGATTTATTTGTTTGCTATTTTTTCTGATACAAAAATTTTGTTGTTGTTATTTTAGAAATTATTGAAATTGGAATTACTGTATATCTCTGAAATAAAGTTCCTTATTATGTGCCAAATATTTCTTTTAGAACCTAAACAAATAGAAATAAAATTTAATGCTGTTTGACTTTCTGCACTCCAACAGATAAAATGCAAACTCAAAGTCATCATGTTTGGTCGTGATAAACTAAAATGTATTCGCTACATTGAAGCGAACATCAAAATGTATTTGACTCATGCACTTTGTTGAGATTAAAAATGAATAAAATATTATCGTATTTCTTAATCGTATATCTGAGTAAAACAAACTGTAGTAACGAACCCAACTACTGTTTCAAAAATTTATTGATGGAGGTATCAAAAGCAGGGACTGTAACGATTAAAAATTTTTTTTTTCTTAAATAACTTTGTAAACCTTTTCTGAATTCACTTAGAATATTTCACTTAGAAAATCGAAGTTATTTACAGTCGACTCCGCTTTACTGGAAGTAGCCAAAATCCACTCTTTTAGTTATCCGGTTTTTCCTCTAAAACGCAGTTCGGATTATTCAAATTTGTTACAGTTAAGTGTACTGCTAGAATCGAAATTGTCTAGCCGCTTGCGTTGACAATATAATAGAAAAATACAATAAAATGCGTAAGAGCGAAAAGCACAAACACATTTTTCCATTTAAAATTTTAACGGACAAAACATGCACAATTTTTTCATCCTTAAGTTATGCAACCGATTTCTAATTAATAATATTTTCATTAAAGCGATGTTTCGCTAAAGCGAAGTGAAAAAGACTAGCTGCGTTTAAATTTGTATCTCTTTCAGCAATCTCTTGTATCTCTTTCAGTAAAGCGTGTTGCGCTAAAGTAGATTCGACTGTATTGAGTTTTATTTATTCCTCAGAAAATAAAAATTATTCTTTGATTTTTATTTATTCTTCGGAAAAGAAAAGTTATTTCTCTACTTTATTTCACCGATCTCATATTTCTCTTTTCGCTCTTATATTCTGAGGAATAAATAAAAATCAAGAAATAACTTTTATTTTCTAATCGAAAAAAAGTCAAAAATTAATTTTTATCGTCTCATCGAAAAAAAAAACACGGAAATGAACGATTATTTTTTAATCAAAAAATAACAGTTTGGAAAGAATTTATATTTTCTAATCGCAATATGAAATTCGAGATATAATTATTATTTTCTAACTGAAAAAAAATCTAGAAATAACTTTTATTTTATGATAAAAAAATAATTTAAATTTTCTAAAAGAAAAATAAACATCGAGAAGAAATTTTTATTTTCTGATCGAAAAGTAAAAATGAAGTTGAAAAAAAGTTGAAATAATTTTTGTATTCTGAAGAATAAATAAAAATTAAGAAATAACTTTTATTTTCTGAGAAACAAATATAAATCAAGAAATAACTTTTATTTTTCGCTTGAAAAACAACCGCCAAGAACAGTTTTTATATTCTGAAGAATAAATAAAAATTAAAATATATCTCACAAATTATCGGTACATATTCTGTAAGAGTGTCGACGTTGACCAGGCCAGCACTGTAAACAGCTAACTTTATAGGTCGATAATAACCAACTTCTTTGTCTTGAATTGGGTGATCTAAATACCAACCACACAGCTCGTGCGATCTTAGGCCGTGGTAATATCTCACATGGAGGTGTTGTTAACTGGCCAGCGAGATCGTGCGATTTGATATAGGGTGTATTTTATAGAGTGATACAACTTTGAGTTGGCATCACTGCTTTATTTGACCACCCATTTAACAGCTGATAGTTGCTTTTGTTTAGTTTACTTTGACATTTCATTATGGACCGACTTGCACCAGAGCAACGCGTGCACATTGTGGAAATTTTTAATCAAAATAATGGTTCTGTTCGTCAAACTTATCGTGCACTTCGTCCATCCAAAATTTTATTTTCCGATGAAGCCCATTTCTAGTTGAATCGGTACGTAAATAAACAGAATTGTCGTATTTGGAGTGAGGAGAATCCATCAGCTTTTGCCGAAACACCATTGCATCCACAGAAAATTGGTCCATGTGTCTTCAAACACGATGATGGTTAGAATGTTACTGTTTCTGGTGAAAATTGGTGTTCCAGATTGCGCCTTGTACGCGCCAGCCGTGGCGGCCACATGACCGAAATCATATTTAAACATTAATATCATAAAATTTTCTATCCAATAAAGACTACTATGTTTTATTATGATTTAAACTTATATCACTCTATAAAAAACACCCTATACAAGCCAAGAAACAGTTTTTATATTCTGAAGAATAAATAATTTAAAATACATCTCACAAGTTATCGGTATATATTCTGTAAGAGTGACGTTGACCAGGCCATCACTGTCAACGGCTAACTTTATAGGTCGATAATTACCAACTTCTTTGGCTTGAAGTGGGTGATCTGAAGGCTCGTGCACGTGCGATCTTGGGCTGAGGTAATCTCACATGGAGGTGCTGTTAACTGACCAGCGGGATCGTGCGATTTATTATTTTCTTGTGGGCTCTGTTTAAGTCGCAGCTGCATGCGAATAAGCCATATACCACTGCCATCTCCAAAGCCAACATAACCCATGCTAACGCTCAACTTTAGCCCGATTATTATCTGGTATTTCGGATGCTTTCCATCCAAAGAAGTCGTGGCGGATATTTGAACTATGTTATATTCCACACATATTTACATCATCAGTTTTTTCATTCGAATAAAAAATTTCGACGATATATAACGCAGACTTTCTGCTTGGTCCACGGTATCACTCTATATTGTTTTGTGGCACAAATACATTTAAAACAGAAGCAAATTTGCATAATTTGCTTTAAATGAAATTGTAAGATAGAAGGGTATCGAATGACATCATGGGCTCAGCCAGTTTCTTTTATTTTGAAAGATAAGAAGCGCTTAATTGAAGACCCGTTATATCCGCAATAGCAAATCAATTGTTATTGTTGCAGTACCATTCATACATGTTTTAGTCAGGCAATAAGTTTTATGTATCACTGTGGTCGTTGGGTAATAAAATGTCTAGGATGACAATGTCAGTGTGTTGTCTATTGTGTGTATATGTGTTCGTGTATGTGTTTGTGGCTCTAAACAACATTTCACGGCAATTATAAATTGTATCCTATTCATTTTATTCTTGCATCGTTCTTCTTTGAATTTTGTTGTATCTACTGACACACTTTTTTAGCCTGCATGTACTCGTGTGTATGTACGAAGTTACGCTTGTGTTGACTCGTACAAGCACGACGAGCAGAAAGTGACTTATAACAAAAACATATTGTATGACTTGTACAAACAAAACAATCTTTCAATGTTGCCTGGAATGCTGCTGATGATGAAAATGCCAATAGATACAATCACCAGATAGGAAATATCTTACAATTTAATAGCCGACGAGTGTATTTGTACGTACATCCTAAACTGAGTGCATACAATACATTCATAATAATATTTAAGGGGAAACAGTGGCAAATTATTTAATTTATACATTGTAAAGGTGCAAAAGTATGTGCTCGTGTGTATATGGATATTTTCTTATGTGTGCATAAATATATTATATATATTTTCACCAGATACACACATCCTAAAGAACCATTTCCTTCTTCTGAAAACTTGCAAATTTGCAAGCAACTCTTGCAAATGTTTTTCGAATTCCGATACACACTTTTTACAAAAACTAATAAAAATAATTAAAATTTTCCATGTATTTGTATAAAATGTAAAGTGGCATCCGACTTACCAAGATGTTTTATATCTCCAATTGTGTTGCCTCTATTCCATGTACAGATACACCGCATCCATATAAATTAATGTGGTAAATGTGTGTCCGTATGTAAATTAATGAAAATAATCTTCCACGGAATTGTACAATATTTACATATTTAATTTTCTATTGACATGCAGACATATAAAAAATAAATAATATATTCTTATTTTCACATTTAAAATTTTTATTCTGCAATTCCCGTAGTTTTTTCCGAGGCGAGCAGTTCGTTATGACCGATGAAAAACGTATACAAGAATTTTTCTGTTGTTGCCGATTTCGAAGTTGCTTAATCTCGTACACAAAATTAAAGAGACTCATGTACAAAACAAAAAGAAAACAAAAAATAAAAGCGAAAATTTGACATCAACATTTTATTTTTGTAATAGTTTTCTTTTCTATTCGTGTTTGTTGCTTGGAAAATTCGGAAAACATTTACCTAAAAAATAAAAAAAAAATAAAAGCTAAACAAAAACAAAACAAAGTGCCAAGTTACTCTCATTCATTCTTAGCTGGCGTTCGGTCTATGCGTGATAGCAAAACCAGAAAAGTTCTCAATGAATGCTTTTCCAAAGTTTACATTCTGTAGGACTTGCGCACTTAACGGCTTCTTAAACTTTAATAACACAACATAATTTGAATTTGCATCTAAAGTTGTTGACAAACCTGGCGAATGCCAAAATATGGCACGAGTAGCTTTTTGAGAAGCTTTTATAGGCCAAAGAGAAACTTCAAAGGAACAAAAAGCTTCTTGCTGCAGGCATATTTGCTGAAAAGCTTTTGCCTGTAAAAAAGAAATAATAAAAATGCATCATTATTCTGACGGCATCAACTGCAGTTCACCAACTGCAAAGCGCATGAAGTTGGAAACAAAAATGTTGGGAACTGCCAACCATTTTTTAAATGCTCTCAAAGAGCATAAAATATTGAATTAATACTTGCAAAGATCATGCAGCACTCGACCATTTTAGGTGCAACATAAGTGACTTAAGGCACGTTCACACTTGTCAAATATCTGGTCAAAAGAGTGCAACCACTAAACACGAAATGCAAAATATTTTCAAAACTATTCAAATGATCTCTCCAACCTTTTATTAATGCGACTGTTGAAATGATCTAAAAATGGGCATGATCGCCCATTACTTTTTTTATAAATGAAGTTTTAACTCCCTTCCATTACATTTTTCGGATAAATAAATTATAAAAAGAATGGCAGCTCTTCATATTGTAGCATTTGTTTAGGTATATTTATAATGCTATTTAACAGCTTATATATAATCAAGCAAAAGGTCAATTATTTTTTATATAAAAAACTGTGTTGCTGTCCAATAAACGCTGTTATTTATATATGAAAATTAATTGATTTCTTACATGAATGTAAGTTATCAAAAATAAGGTTATATAAAGCTTTAAACACAATAACGACAGCAGGCTACACGAACACCGACTACAAAAGCCGTTGGCTACAATCGTTGCCTCGTAGTCAGCTACTTAATTATTTTTAAAACGACACCACCAAATCAATAACCATGAGTTGTTGTTTGCAGTAGAATTCTCTTCAAACGCCAGTGTAGCGGCTTTCATAAATTTAATACTCTTAAATAGTGTTGTTCCAATTAAATATATTTAAAGTCCACAGTATATGACAAGAAATCATTTCATTAGCTTGTAAATGAAGTTTGTTGTATCTTTTTGTATAATAATACAGTATATATTCAAGTTTACAATAATTGAATTTATTTATATTATACTGGCAACATTGCATCTACTCATTGCCACTCACCAAAATAGAAATTAGTTTAAATTGGCTACAACCACAAAAACAGCATGGACAACAACGCGTAGCCGTGTTGTCTGTAGTAGTTAAAGCAATTATTCGTATATACGCACATGTATTCTATTTTTGACAAGTTGTAGTCTGTAGTCTGCCGTCATTATTGTGTTTAATGCTTAACTGTTATATAAATATTTTTATATATCTTTTTTTAGAAATAATTGTTATTGTCTGATGTATTTTTTGTTAGAAATAGTTTTCATATTATTTGGTTATAGTTTTTTTTTTTGTCAGACATATTTGTCATCTGCTTTTTATTTGCTTTTTGTTTGGTTTTGTCATAAATAATCTTCACATTCTGACTCTTTATTTTTTGTCAGGAGCAATTGTTGAAATATTCTTGTATTCTGTCAGAAATATTTGTCATCTTCTGATTTTTATTTGCTTTTGCTTTTCTTTCAGAAATAATTTTCAATCTGATTCTTATGTTTGGCTATGTCATAAATAAGTTTCACATTCTGTCAGAAACAATCGTTGTAATTTTTTTTATATTTTTTCAGAAATATTTGTCACATTCTGATTATCTAATTTTTAATGTTTTTTTTTGTTGGAAATATTTGTCACATTCTTACTCATTATGTTTTGTCAGAAACTATTATTACCAAATCTTTTGTAAGAAGTTTTTGTCACATTCTGATTTTTGTTTCCTTTTTTTGTTAGCAATATTTGTCAGGATGTGAAATAATTTTTAATCTGATGCTTATGTTTGTTTTTGTCATAAATATTTTTCACATTCTGACTCTTTATAGTTTGTCAGAAACATTCCTTCTTATGTCATTTTTTCATTTTTTGTCTGAAATATTTGTCACATTCTTACTTAACATATTTTGTCAGAAACTTTTGTTATTATCAAATTTTTTGCTGGAAGTTCTTGTCACATTCTGACTTAGATTTTCTTTTTTCTTCTTAGACATATGTGTCATGTTGTGATTATTATTTGCTTTTGTTTTCAAAATAGTTTTTAATCTGTTTTTTAATGTTTTTTTGTCAGAAATATTTGCCACATTGTTGCTCATTATATTTTGTCAGAAACTTTTGTTATTATCAAATATTTTTTAAGAAGTTTTGTCACATTCTGGTTTTTATTTCCTTTCTCATTGTGTTGGAAATATTTGTCATGTTGTGACTATTATTTGCTTTTGCTTTCTTTTTTTTTAATATTTTTTAATCTGATTATTAATGGTTTTTAGTCATAAATATCCTTCACAATCTGATTCTTTATTTTTTGTCAGAAATCATTGTTATAATCTGATTCTTGTTTGCTATTCTTTTTTTTTTACAGAAATAATTATTATTTGATATATAATAGGAAATTTATTTGTTGGGTGAATCAGCAATGTCTACATGCATTTCATTGGCGCTTTTTACCAAATCGTCAGTAGACTTCAACCACAGTTTTGAAAAGTTTCAAACTTCTCAACTTATTAAAAGACTTTTATAAACCATCTGAGAATTATGTTAATAAATTAAGTATAAAAATTCACAAATGATTTCAAAAAATCACATTTTATTTCATATTACAATAGTACAATGACAGTATGTCAAATAGTTCATTTATTAACAACTATTATATATATAATTTTTGAGAAATAGTTTTCATATTCTGACTTATTTGTTCAGAAATAGTTGTTACATTTTTGATTTTAATTTTTTTTTAAATTATAATAATAATTATTGTTTTAACATACTTTTAATTAATTTCTATAACCTGATTTTTTTCTGATTTGTTTTATCTGATTTTTTTATATATTATTCAGAAATAATCTAATAATCTAATTTTTATGTGTTTTTGTTTTTTGTCAAATATTTTTCATATTTTGACTTTTTATATTTTGTCAGAAACAATCGTTATTATCTACTTCTACTGATTTTTGTTGGCTTTTTTATGAATTTTTATGATATGATTTTTATTTATCTGATTTATACGTTTTATCAGAAATGTTTGTTAATATCCGATTTTTATTTGCTTTTTCCAGACATAATTTTTAATCTGATTTTTCTGTTATTTTCTTTGTCACAAATATTTTTTATATTCTGATTTGTATTTGCTTTTTAAAGAAATCATTTTTAATCTGATTTTTATGTTTATTTTCCATGAGTGCTCTTCACATTTTGATTTTTATGTTTTGTCAGAAATAATTGTTAACATATTTTTGTTGACTATTCTTTCAGAAGAATATGTCATATTTTCAGTTTAATTTGTTTAAAATATAATAAAATATTTGTCATGTTCTTGTTTCATATATGACTGTCATTTAAATATCTTAGGATAAAGTAAAATATTTATGCTTTGATTTGAAGATTTGAAGTTAATGACAAAGTTATTTTGCATAAAAAAGTTTCCCCTATCCCGAACACTGCAAACATTTACAATTAAATATGAAGCCAAAGACATATTCTGCAAACAAAAATTATAATTAAAATCAAATTATAAAAACTGTTTCTAACAATAAAAAAAAATATATAACATAAAAACGTAGTATATTTGATTTTTATTCTAAATGAAATAATTGTTACGATCACTGCTTAATAAAAATATGGAACAGAACGGTTTTTATCGGCACAGTTGGACCTAAAATGTTGTCAAAGAATGCTTTCGTAGAATAGAATCTCTGAGTCCGTTGTTTCTTTTCGCCCTTTTTTATAAAAAAATATTAACACAATTTAATTTAATTTCACACATTTTGTAAACAAACCAATGAGGAAAAAAATATGACGGAGATTTTGAAGTTCCTACTTTTTTTATTTTAACAGCGTTTTTGAAGTTATGGACTTATTCTGTTCTAACAGAAACAAATTCGGCAGGGGCCGAATTACCTCTTTCGATATCGATGGAAGTTTTAATACAAGTTAAATACAAATTTCGTTTGATTTGAATGCCAGGTTGCTCCAATAGCTTTTTGTATTAAATTACGTTAATTAAAGCCTTAAAGATTAATGGAAAATAAGAAGTCTTAAAGTCAATTATACTTGTAAGCAAACGTAAGGAACAGAAAAAATACCAAATCGTTTTCAAAGATTAAAGATATTATCCTTCTGAATGTGTGTCGAAATAAATACTTGCACGAGCATGCATACAAACAAGCGCACGAGCATGCGCACAGCAGGCACTAATAATTTGCTTGACAGTTTTGTTAGCTCTCTATGAGTTGCGTCTATGGGTCCTCGATTGGTAGCTTGGAACAATTTTAATATTTAAATGACTTGCAGTTCCCCATAATTGACTTCCACAAGTCCACACGGGTTTTTATTGTTGCTTTGTAAAGTCTTAACTTGTTTTTCACATTAAACTGGGATTTATAATCGATTAAGCAATCAAATTTCCTATTGAATAAATTTAAATGCGGTTGTTTATTTTTTGTATGTTTTTTCCAAGAACTCCAGGATACAATCACTCTATTAGATTTATTAATTTAGTCTGAAACACCTGCTCCAAAAATTGGACGAAATTGGAAAGCTTTTGAAGAATAGACGTTCTGCTGCGGAGTTTTCTTGGATATCTAACAGGCATTTGATAGAGTCTTAAAGAATCTCCTCTCAACCACATTCTATTTAATTATAAAATGTTGTATAAAACAGAATATTTATTAAAAGGATTTATGAAAAGTAATTTTTATAAAATTTACAGTAAATTGGAATTTATTGCATTAATTCACAAACACCTGCGCATCGTATTTAAAGTAAAATAAATTCATGGCACAATTTAAATAATTTTTTTTTTTTCGAATTGAAAAATCGATTTATTTATTATATTTATTTCGTGGCTTAAGCCGTTGCGATAAAAAGCTCTTGAATTATTATGAAATCAGTAACCAGCGTGGGCTGCAATAATAACACTGCTCAGCAGCCAAATCCGCCTTTGAATAAAACTATGCGGACTATATGGATTTTGATGCGCTAAACTCGAATCCGTTTTCGGTTTTTTTTCCATCAGGTCCAGATTTTTGGGCGTGGCAATTTTTTGCCCCTAAATTAGCCTGGTACGTAGACATATTTCACCCTAACTCGGGAACGAGTCATCCGATTTTAAAAAGTAAAACACCAAAAGATGTGTAACAAAATTGTTTTTATTTTAGTCAAATACAGTTTTTCTTTATCTCTTATCGTTTTGGAAATATTCAGATATTAATCGAGAAAATTTTTTTCCTGCAAAATTCTTAATTTTTTCATATTAAAAATGAAATTAAAAAAATTTAAAGCTAATATTCATCACTTCGCACCTTTATCTAATAGTTACAGATCTTAGAAATAAAAAAAGCTATAAACCATAAAAATCGGTTTTAAAATTTAGATTTTATTTTCAATTTACCGCAGGTACCCAATGTTGTAATGCTACCAACCTTTCATACGCATGACGATAGCATTTCGTTAGATGAACAGGTAAAGGAACTAAAGTACAACGGCATTTTGCATGGATCTTAGATTTAAAAGTTATAATATAGTATTTTTCACTAACCTGTAATTCTAAATCGAGAAAATTAAAGTAGATTCTAATATTTATTGCAGCAGTATATGTGGAAATTGATGGACAATAAGTGAGTCAATTTTAATTTGATATCGTGCGGTTCTGGACCTGATGGAAAAAAAACCGAAAATGGATTCGAGTTTAGCGCATCAAAATCCATATAGTCCGCATAGTTTTATTTAAAGGCGCGACAAAAAGTTATTTTTTGCAGAGCAGTGTAATATTTTGGGGTTATCGAACTTTTAAGCGCTGACATCTGCCTACTAGAAAATATCACAGGCGTCGTGTGTATGTGTGTGTTAATGAAACTAATAAACCCGTCTTGTTCGCAAAATTATATAAAGAAATAAACTCGCAATTAAAACAAAACAATTTGCTAATTTTAATGTAGATATTTTATTATTCTTATTTTTAATTTATACATAAATTTTTAGTTAAAATGATCAAGTAAAAAATAGAGTTAAATTCCAACAAAAAAAAAAAAGAAACAGAAACAAAAACAAAAACAATTATCATGCAGGTCTTAAAATGAACTTAAATCAAATGTTAACAATTAAAAAAAAACAAAAAAAGGTTTTTGTAAACTGATGAATGATTTGAAAAAACAATCCAACGCGCTGGATTATTTTTTGGTTGTCTTGTTATGTGGCGAGAATTTGTTGGGAATGGCAAATGGAATTTGCCTGCTAATACTGGCTGAGTGATACTTAAATAATTTCTTAATTATTATACTGACAATTAAGATCTAATTTATGATATATAAATATAACTGTAAATAAGATATTTTTATTTATTTTATGCTAATAAGGTACACACATACTGGACAAGTCTTTCTTTCTTTCTTTCTTTCTATCTTTCGAACAACTCAAATTCAATTGAACAATTGAACAACATCATTTACATTCCAAATTCGACAATTCAATTTTAATTTAAGCAAATATACATACTTAATTCAGCTAATTAACTAATGTATTATATTATATGGCAAAGGGTAACGGGTAGCGAGCGGTGTACGAGTACAAACGGTGTCAGCGAACGGATCGAAAGATCAGCAGAAAAAATCTTCCTCACATTTGTGGTAGCAACAGTACGATATGTTGTTGCTATAATTTTGATAGTGTTTATCTTCGCGTTTGTTGCGCATCTTCTTTTCGTGGAAAATATGTGCAATTTTCTTGGCCTTATAACGCGGACTCACATCCAATAGACTCAATTTCTTATAATGCTCTTGGCCTACTTTCAAATAACCGCCAACTGGATAAATGCTGCGTCTAATATTTAAAGAATATTTTGATGCTGTTTGTTGTAAAGAAATAAAAAAATTATTTATTAATAAATGCTCAAAATATTTAAACAACAAAGAAAACGATTTCAATTGTTTAACTTCCGGTCAGTCGTTATTACGGTTGTTTCTGAATACGCAATTCGCACTTGTAAATAGTTTTACGCGAACAAACACACAGACAGGGTCAATGTATGTCTTGAGGACATACATATTTATTTATTTACTATATTAAATGCATAATAATTTGTTTATTATTCATTTTCGATATGCTTGTAATGAATGTGTGCATAATTGTGTGGGCATAATTTAACAAGATTTTAGTTTAAATCTGTGCATAATTTCCGGTTATTTGCAAAATCAGCGAAAAAAAATAAAATAACAAACAAAAACGATTAAATAATTATTTCTTGTTTTACAGTTGCGCCAATAATTTTAGATCGAAAGTTGTGCAACAGAATACTTTGGCTAACGTGTTTTTCAAGTGAATGTTTTGTATGATTCTTCAACGGCTGATCGTTACAGCCGTTATTTATTTTTAAATACGCTGTTTTTTTTCTCTTATTTTTATGCAAAAGTTTGTGCATAATTATTGAGGAAAGTTTTGTCCAAATATATTAAGGCAAACTTGCTTTTTGAAGTCATTTTACTGTTGTGCTAACTTCCTGAGTAAAACTGTGCTTAAGCAATAACAAAATTTTGCTCTGAAGTTGGTTGACTTTGTGGCCTTATTAACTATTTGCAGTCTCCCACAATGATATTTTGCAAATGCTTTCTCACAATAAATTACATATGAAACGCAAATATTTTAATTAATACTCAATCATAGGAAATTAAGGAATATAAAAAAATATATTTTTACACCAGCTCAAATTTTAAGTTGCATAACTTAGCAACTACGCCTTTTAATTATTATTTAATTTTATTACGTATATATAATTTTATTATGTATATATCATCTGGATTATTTATTATTTTTTTATTTAGTAAGAAAGCTAATAAAAAACAAAATTGGAAGATCAATTTTGCGCCAGCTGATTAATATTTTGCGCCATCTTTTGTAGTTTTGAAAAAAGTGCCTCGTTTCTGTGAGAAATTCTCGCATCGAAAAACTTATTAATTGTGGTTGTCATGCTCTTTATTGTAGGGTTTTCCATAAAATATTATGTTGATTATTATAAAAACCCAACAAAATTATAAATGCCTTAAGAAATATATTCTGACTCAACCCTGTGTCTCACAGAGTGACGACAATTTTTTCGATGCGAGAAGTTCTTACTTCAGTTACAGGGTCGAGAAATTAGAACACAATATCAATAAAAATTTATTGTAAATATCACTTTTATATTTAAAAAAAAACTACAACACTACAACCGAGTTCTAAATCAAGAACGACTTTTTGATTCCCCGAGATGTACAGTCTTGGATTTTACCAATTCAGGGGCTAAAGTCTGTATTTTGAAAACTGTTAGAGATAAAGTTGTTTGCAAGAACTGCCAATACATCCCGAATAATGCATTATTGTGTATGGATTATGGGTTGGTGGCGTCATGGGACCGTACTTGTTCTAAGGCCACGAAGGCAGAAACGTTGCTGTAAATGGCGAGCGCAACCGTGCGAAGATTACAAAATTTTTTCCTGCCTAAAATAGAAGAGCTGAACTTGGCGGACATGTGATTGCAACAAGACAGTGTCACATGGCACAAAGCACCCTAAAAATCAGCCTAATTGAGAGACGACCTCGGTGAATAGTTTATTTCACGCTTACGGCCGGTCATTTGGGTGCCTAGATCAGGCATTTCAACGGCTTTAGATTATGTTTTATAGGGCTATATTAAGCCTCATATTTATAGGGGCAACGGTTAAAGCATGAAGCCAATAATGAAAAATTTATTCGTGTCATACCGCCCGATAATGGGCCAGAGTATGCCAAATTTCATCTAGTGTATGAACCATTTGAGGCAGTTAAAATATCAAAAATAAAAATCTCATTCACTAGCTTAAACTGGATTAAATTTTGAATAATATTTGCTTAGACTCAATTCACACTGTCAAATTTTTATCGCTAAGCTTCAAATTTTCTTTTACTTTCTGAAATCAGAAAATAACTTATTTGTAAATAATTAAGCTCAGGAAATAGTTATGAAAACGTAACTTCTAAAATAAAACTTATAACCGGTGCGATCGCTAGTTTAAATATTTCTCATTTGAAAGAAGAGAGCCTATTCGTAAATGCATCACAGATGTGCATCGTACGAGCGAATATTATTTTACACTACGTATTTGATATTTGCTTGCGCATCAACTGCCCCAGTGTGCTAAGAATTTTAAAATTTCCATTTGCGCCGATTTTTCTATTTTTACACAAGCTGTCAATGATCGTTTCTATTTGTGTCTGTATTTGAAATATCGTGCAAAGCTAATTTGAAAATTAAGTTAGAAAAGTATCGGTGCAAAGAGGCCGAATGGGTGGGCGATGGTGTTAATCCGCATTTTTATCCGTTTCTGTCACGGACTGCACTCGCATGATGCCTCTCCATAAGAAGCATTAACGTAGTAAACAACGGAATATTCTTCAGGAGAACCGTAATCCAATACAGTTATTTGAGATGTTGAAATTAACAAGTGCGAGTGAGACGCAAAACTCTCGAAAGAGAGTGAACGATCAGCGGATATGGCTGCTCTTAAAAAAATAATTACCAACGAATCTTGAAACTCAGAGCTGGAGGAAATTGGGGAAATTTCTATTTAAATTGTATTGAAATGTCGATGGATATTGAATGCGATAATTTCGTTCCTGCTGTGGTTCTGATAATATTTTTATAACCCCAAAAAAATTGTAAAAAATTTTTAATTTGTTATATTATTTATTCACTTTTAACCGCCTTTTGTAAAACGATCGCGATTTTATGACATACATACAAATACTAACATTTTTGCTTTCGAATCGATTTCCGTAAAGGCCCCCCTGATCTTTTATTCAATAATTCAAAAAGTCTAAATTTATTTATACTCACAGTGCGCATAATCTCGAGGACTCCCAAATGCATAGTCGAGAGAACGCCTTTCTCTTACTTCGGTTTCCAACTCAAATAGATGTTCACATGCCTCCATAGCAAATTTTTTCATTCGATCCAGCGAGCAGTATGTTGCCGATGCTTCCGAATAACAAAATATGAAAATGCAACAAGTCAACAATATTGAGGTTGGGGTGATATTCTGAAATAAACATTTTGGTTTTAGTTATACATTCTATATATTCGAAGTCTGAAGGGAGTTTCCATTCATATATTAATAAATTGTGGGCTGTCAGTATGTGATATTTGCGAATACGAACTCGAATACAATATATAAAAATAGACGACATGTGGGTAGTATATCTGATTGATTGTGTACAAAAAGTGGTTCGATACTCCACGATTTATTTCGGAGACATTTGATAGGGTACAGGGACGACAAAAATATATGGTAAACGGTTGACCCTAAAGGTTATTCCTGAAACTTCCCTGGTTTCCTCGTTTTTGTGATATTCTTTGAGCTCTTCGAACTAAAGCACTCTAATCTTAATTTTGAATTTTACCAGTTTTTCATTACGATAAAAGAATCGGTAACACTAACAGATTATATAGAAATCTTTAAGAGTTTTTTAAAAAAATCACTATTCGAATTTGTGAAATCGATCGGCAGAGCAGCTGAAAAGTTACACCAAAATCTCAATTTGAATAATGTTTTTTAATATTTTTAAATGTACCGGCTGAAATCAGTTGAAATTCATATAAAAACTAAGTTAAAAACACTCCTTTTTATGATAGAATCGAGAACACTAACTGATCAGATATATAAATCCGGAGCTTTAAAAAAAATCACTTTTTTTTAGAATTTTATCGTTCACAATATCTCACGAACGGATTAACCGATTTTGGCCCATGTGGCCGACCTGGTTTTCCAATCTTGAGAGCTGATTAGCTTCTGGAATCGATCGGTAAGGCCTTTCAAAAGTTATTTTATTTTTTTCAAATTTTTTTTTTAATTTTTCGAAATCTAATAGTTCAAAATACCAGAAAATCTAAGTTCAGTAGAACACCATCAGTTTGGTTGAAATCGGTGAATCCTTTCGAAAATTATAAGCGGGTCATATACTTACACACACACACACACACATATATATATATATATATATATATATATATATATATATATGCAGGCATAGTGGCGGGTTCTCAGAATTAGTCAGGAAAGCTTTGCAGGATCTCCTAACATAGAGATCCGTTAAGAACTTGATTTTTACAAAAATGAGTTAAAACCAATAACTTCCCGATGTTTAAATATTTTCAATTTTCGTAGCGGGAAGCTAAATATGAAAATATATCTCAAATATTGTATGATTATAAATTTTCAGATGGAAGTTATTATCAGTCATGTTACAAAAACTGCTTCCGATCGAAAACGGAATTGATCAGCCATTTTGATCCCTCAGAAAACAAGATAGAAAAACATATTTTGCAATTAAATGTTTCTAAGTTTATGAGCTGGTTCCGTTTAAGTTAATATCTTAAACTTCATTGCAAAAAATTATTTCGCTATTCTTTTTTTTAGGATAAAAATACGAAATGAGTTTCGTTTCCGAAGGGCATTTAAGTCTGTGAAGTGACTGAATATGTGTGTGGCATAGCTTTATTGTTGTTATAATATGTGAACCGCGAAAAAGACTATAAGATTTAGTTATGGCTTTTTGAAGCCGATATAATTTGCATGACTTTTATGTGTACGTTTTATGAAGTTTGACAGATGTGGCGACTTAACGCAATAACTCTGCCCGACTTCTTTAGTTTTCTCACGTTTTATTATCTCATATTATTATTATTCCACTTTTAAAGATCCACTTCCTGTTTTATTGGTTAAATATTTTGCAAATAATTGATACACGCCTTATTATTTGAAACGCTTTATCTTGTGCTTGTTGGGTATAACAATATGCAGCTGATTTGTGGCCGATTCGGTTTTAAAATGTAATGCAACCAACAAACAAACAACGTCCGTATAAATTTTATTTGCCAGATTTAAATACGGAAATGCTTAACGATGTTGAAGAATAAAATTTTATTTTTAGTCAAATCAAATGTTCGTTGAAAATAAAAAAGCAAAATCCAACCCAACACTATTGTAATTAAGACAACTCACCTTTGAAAACATTTTATCTTCTCACACTTCACTTCAAACTGAGTTAAGCTTTGAAATAGTTTTTGCAGATCTTTTATATCTTATTTTTGAATAGTTCCACCTTTTATTTACAATTCCTTTTCTTTAACTTTTTATTTATTTCTTTATTTTTTTAACCAACTACTAGATAACACATACAAAAACAAAAAAGATGAATGTTGAACAAAATAAAACAAACAAACAAACAGAAAAAAAACAATTAAGAGACAAATTAAAATATTAATTAACAAAATGTGTACAAAAGTCTGGCTGATGTTGTTTCATAAATGAATATTGAAAACAAATGAAAGCATTAATATCAGATGAAAGCTTTTTATATCAATACGACCAGTAGCAGGATCATTTTGCTGGCCGGTGATTGAAATATAAAAAGTTAATAAAAATAACAACTTTAAATCAGTGAGAGTGAGCTAAACGATGCAACAACAACAGCAAGAGGCAAGACATTGAATTTATTGTTATAAGTTAATATGATCACTAACTGACGTTAATGACGTTTTGCACTCGTAATGCTGATATTTTGGGGCTTCAAAGACATTCCATAAGTTTTAGGGAATTAATTCCAGCACATTTAAAAGAGTTTCTCATACACAATCAATTTTTTTTGTTTGTTTAATATTCGTAGCAAAACTAGTTTAAAATAATTTTTGCACTAACTTGATGTTGCTAAACTTAAAAAATTAATTATTTATTTTGCTTTTCTGGGACCGGTACCCAGGGTATGAACTCTAATGATCCAAGGCCCTGTACCGGATGGGAAATTCTTGGGAGATCATTTGAAGAAAAATAAGAAGTTAAATATTTTATTGTTACATCGCTGGCGAATTTTCGCTACGATATCGACAAAGAAGTGCTCAAGAGAGCATTATTAAAATAATATTTTTTTTTAATTTAAGCTTCTATACAAAAAGGCGTTACAAATTTATTTCAAAACATACACGACTGGCAAGTAGATGAGTGTTTGTTATTCATGAAATACATAACACGCTTAGCAGTTAAATTTTAAATAAACTTTTAAATTTTAACAAAACTATAATAATCCTCCGGGTTACCATATTTTACAAAATAGCTGTATTCTGAAAATTGCCAAAACCATAGCTGGCAAAAATTAAAGCAGATTTTATTAAGTTAATTATCACAAATAAATTAAGTCGTTTCCAAAGTTTTTGTTTTATTTCTCACTATAAAAAACGGAAATTTAAAAAAAATCAGAAAGTTTTGGCTTTACTCCGTTGTGCAAAGCGAGTTTTCATGGTATCCGGACGTTCTGAGTTCCTAGGAAGCTGAACTCTAAGAGGGTGTCACTAGGTCCTCATGTATGTGAGTGTGCGTGACCAGTTTATAGCCTAAGCGGCTTAAGCAAAAAGCTCTATTACATTTAGATATCCTATGAATTGGAATCGATTCGAAAATTTAAAAAAAATAAGAAAAAACATTAATTTGCACATATTTTTCCACAGACTTTTGCCATTTAAAAACTACGTTGGTCACGGCTATTGGGGATAAAATCGGTTAATTCGTTTGTGAGATATTATAAATGAAAAACTACTAAAAACGGCGATTAACAAAATCTGATCAATTAGATTTTTCGATTACTTTATAGGACCCGAAAAACTATCAGAGAATCGGTGGATTCATTCAAAAGTTACAGCAGTGCGAAAGTTAAAAAAATACTATATCATAAGGCTTTTGAGCTCGAGGAGTTCAAAAGCATAGAACAGCACAACAGATCGCTCATTCACTTCAATAGTGTCATAACTCAAAAAAAAAAAAATTTATGAAACGCTGTTAAAGTTATGAATTTACTAATTTATATTTCAATGAAATTCTTACACAATAACAAGAAAAAACGAAATTGCATTTTTTGAGTTATTACGTTGTAGAAGTAAATGAGCGATATATACGTTCATAAATATGTAGGCAGTAGATCGATTACTGGCCAAATTTAATTATTGGCCAAATAAATTTTAAAGTTTAAATAATTTTTAGCTTTTCCCTGGATGACCTTAAGCGCAACCCCTTAATCATGTATGCATTTCATAAAATTTATTTATATGTAGAATTTACGAAAAGCAAAGAATGAAAAACTTATATGCATAATAATTAGTTTTATTTGAATTGTATTTCAATTACAGCAGGTTTTCGGCACATTCCTTTTTTTTTTTTTTTTTTGTTTGTTTATGAACATGTCATTGAGGTGACGGAAATTCGAAATTCTGGATGCGTAATCATATTAATAACTGTGAAAATTCATATTGGCCCGTTAATGACGCATGCGCTAATGTTATTTATTTCTCAGTCATTAATTAGAAACGGTGTCAGTGGTAAATTTATGTTTATCTAACCAAATTATTCGACGCTCATTCTTTTATATACAAACAGAATTGTCAATAATACATACATCCTCGAAAGTTTATATACTTTCATATGTATCATTACATCTTAAATGCAGCACAGCCGTTTTCGAAAGCCGCCACACTTTCATCATCAGTATGTACATATGAATGTGGTAGCAATTTCTAATTGAACCAATTTTATTATGAAAAAGGATATGAGAACTGTATCAAACCGATGGTGTTTTTTATAGAGTGATAGAACTTTGAGTTGGCATCACTGCTATATTTGACCATCCATTTAACAGCTTATTGTTTAATTTGCTTTGACATTTCATTATGGATCAACTTACACCAGAGCAACGGCGGCTTGTGTGGGAACTAAGGCCCCACAAGCTTTTGTCGAAACACCATTACATCACAGAAAATTACTGTTTGGTGCGCTTTATAGGCTGGCGGAGTCATTGGCCCATATGTCTTCAAAAACGATGATGGTCAGAATGTTACTGTCAATGGTGACTGGTATAGGAACATGATTCGGATTTTTTTCGTACCTCAATTAGCTGGCATTAATCTTGCTGATATGTGGTTCCAACAGGACGGAGCCACATGACACACAGCGGGCGCTACAATTGATTTACTCAAGGAAACTTTTGACGAAAAAATAACTTCACGAAATGGCCCAATTAATTGGCCCCCAAGATCGTGTGATTTAACCCAATTGGATTATTTTCCTTGGGGTTATGTAAAGTAACTTGTGTACGTCGATAAACCACAAACAATTGAACACCTGGAAATCAACATTCGAAGAGTTATCGGCGAGATACGGCCGCAAATGCTGCGAAAAGTTTGTGAAATTCGGTGTTCCAGATTGCGCCTTGTGCGCGCTAGCGGTGGCAGCCTCATGGCCAAAATCATGTTTAAACATTAATGTCATTCTTTTTAGGAAGTCCTGATTTTTCATACACTATATTTGGAAAAATTGTAGCCACGGTAAAGTTGAACAACTTTTGTAAACACACCAACATAATCTGAACGTGTCTAGATACCAAAAATAGGTCATAAAGACTGCCTTACGACTAAAAATTTAAATTTTTAACTCAAATTTTATAATTTTATATACATTTTTTGGAGAATAGTTTAATAAAGTATTTGTTTCGCTATTTATTTGTTATATATTAATTTTAAACTCTGTTTCGAACTGTCTATGAATAGCCACCAGTCCTTAAGATCGAACGCAATTTTCATCTGATCCATGAGCATCTTCGTGTCCTGACAATAGGAAAACGTTTTTGAGTCATCAACAGTAAAACACTTTTGAAGGTCTGACTGTCGTCTTCTATATTTGGTGACCTTTGACCCAGGTCCCAGTAAGTTTTATTCTTTCAGAAACTGTGCAAGCTCTTCAGATTTCCGTTGTGATACCTGCAACTTAGAAACAATGTAATTCAGTCGGTCTTCCATAATTAAAATTGGTTCGCGTGATGGCCAAATATAGTGTATGAAAAATCAGGATATCCTAAAAGTTATGATAAAAAAGCTGAAAAAAAACATTTTTGCTCTCTAACTTTTTTAAAAAATCTCTGAGATAAAATGCATTTATGTCATAAAATTTTAGCAATAAATATTCAGCGTACTCTTGGCTACATTTTTGCCGAACATAGTTAAGCGATATTTTTAAGTGCTGGTTAGTTATTTGGCAAAAACTGATGACATCTTTTTTTGGGCATCATGCCAATATTGGGAAACTTTAGAAGCCCATAAAAAGAAAACGGTCACCAAATTGGCCAAACTGAGTATAGGATTTTACTACATTTTGATAGTAGAATCGAACCTATATAGTCACGACCTTGCAATTTTCAGAATTTCTTCATTTGTGGCATAGTGTTACTGAAATTATACTTTCCTTTATTTAACAATTAACTGATTCCAGATACAAAATAAATATTGTCTTATAAATAAAAAGTCCTGTGCGGCAGAAACAAATCGGTAGCATATGGAATATTTTTCTAGTTCCTTTTTAGTTTGTATGTTGGAAAAAACGGCACATAATAAGTCCATTTCCAGCTGCAATGCATGTACATTCATATATACAAGCGTACATACACATGCACATAGTGTATACACATTAAAAGACATATAAAATATTGTCAATTTAAATTAATTATCTCAATACTACCGTTTTAAAATATCCATGCCATAGGGAAAATCGTAATCGGTTGCTGTGCCATCGTTGAGGTTGTCATCTCCCATAGGCATTTCATGTGCCCATTCTATCAGTCCACGTTCCTCGGATGATCCTAAAATGTATAATTAAATTAAATTATCGTATTATATGTAGCATGTTTCAATTTATTCTCACCCGGTATTAAGTTATCTAAAATACAGCCAAGCATACCACCCACTAAAATGGTCGTTCCCAATAGAACTGTTAAGGTCGAATCTACAGTTTCATTGCCCGTATTAATAGATCCGGGGTGATCTTGTATCCATTTACACAAGCCCATAGGGAAGAAGAGTGACAGGCCCAAAATATAAAGATTGCGAGATGAACGTAAATCCACATATTGCAAGATCGATAAGCCGAATGCGATTATCATGCCGAACATGACAAAAAATATACCACCAACTACGGGGTCAGGTATTAAAATAAAAACTGCTCCAAATTTTCCAATTACACCTTGGACGACCATTATAAATGCAGCCCACTGTATGACACGACGAGAGCCCACCTGTTGATAAAATAGTTTTATATTAAATAATTTCCAATTCGAAAATGCAGCTCTGCGCTGCATCAGCTGGTGAAACTGCGAATTATGTGATGAGCTGCTGCAGCGGATAAGTTTGTGTTTGAGGTGTTTCTTATTTATTTTATTTCGTAGAGTTATTGTTGTTTATATATTTTAAAAATAACAGTTTGTAAAGTGACAGTTCGTTGGCAGAAACAACTGTTTTCAGAAATCAAATTATTTATTTGAAACATACTTTACCAACAATATGTTGGCGACGTTGTTGACCCGAATTTTATTCGTTACTGTTACTGACTCTACAAGAGTACAGTTAAAGGTAACTAGTGCGAGTGAGACGCAAACTCACGAAAGAGGGCAAACGATCAGTTGTCTGGCTACACTTAAAAAATAATTGCCAACGAGGAGACTGTGCGAGAGCTGCTTTGCAACCTTTAACAATCAATCGGCGCAGAGATGCATTTCCGAATAGGCCTGAAATGTCCACCGGCCACACACTCACATTCTTTATTTTAAAGAAAACTTTCTAAAACTACTACGATTAAACATCTCAGTCCAAGTAATCCTAAGCATATAATATTACAACTGTTCTGGTACATGAATCAAGGAGTTGGGGGTTATTATTTTAAATTTAAAAAAATTTAAATCTATTTTTTTACTGTCATGTGCTTTTTTAGCTGTATGAGAACTATCAATATCGACAAATATGATATGACAGTTGCGAATGTCAAACTGTGTTGACATTTCTATTCAATAAAGTTGGGCAGCACTCCCTATACTATTTTTTTTTTCAATTATTTTTATAATGCTTTCCAACTTCATTATCTAAAAGTTTTATTTTCTACAAATTATATTGTTGGTTTAAATGAAAGCTTTTCATATAAATGGTTTATTAAACTGTTTTAATTTTTTATGAATTAGACTAGAAGAATATAAAATATTATACATATTACCTTTGTAACTCCAATTGCTCCCACATTTTCACCAAATGTATTTGTACCATTTCCAGCACCCCATAGTCCGGCCAGCACTGTACCCAAACCCTCAATTCCAATGCCACGATTAATAGCGTGCAAAGGCGGCGAGTGCGCTCCTTAAATTTAAAATAAATATATTAATTATTTAATAAATTTTGAACTACTAATTATTATTTAATAACTGTTTTATAAAGCCTCAAGTCCTGTAGAAATAGAACTCACTCAAGCTTAATAAAATAGTTAACATGTGAAGTTATCGCTGGCCTTTATGACAGTATTCGTTTATATATCATATAAAATATCCACTAGGAAAAGTTCAAACCGTATATGCACCCCAAGGAGTGCTGTACAAAACTTAAAGCACTATTTGCCACATTTTACAGGGGCAAATTGTGCCATTCGATATCGATCGCAATTTGTATTCAAATTGTATTGAAATTTCGCTCGATATCGACTGCGGTAAATAGACTCCTGATTTCGTGATGACTACAACAACCGTTATAAATGTAATTAAATTTTTGTATGTTAATTTTAATGTTAAGACTCTTTCTTACCCGACATTTGTGATACGGTGGGATAGTAACTTAAAGACTCTACTGTGCAGGCTAGCACGCCAGCTAACATTCCTAAAACACCTGCAAGTGTGACAGATGGTATGCCAAATTGTCCCGGATACGGAACGTAAAACCATTTAGCATTTATCAAAATGTTAATGCGCACATCAGTTCTAGAGAGATTTCCTTTTTCGAAAACGTTTGTTAGTGTCAGAATTCCACAAAGACCCCACATCAGTATAATTGTCAAGAGAACCTAAAGATAAAATTTAATACAACAGAGTAAGAGGCAAAGGTCTTACAAGCAATTGGTAATTGCAAGTTCTATAATGACTGTGTGAGGAAGAGCTTTCAACATATTTATTTCTGTATACTCGCATATAAAAGTTTATTTGTTAAATTGTCGATATCCTTTAGTTAATAACTTACCGGAAACAAGCGAAAGAGATGAAATGATCGAAATTGAATGCCATGTCCTTTACGATATACTGGGACGGGTATATCCATGTCCGACAGTATTTGAGAGAAAAGTGTAAGAAGGAACGTTGTACTGGAAAATAAGTAACATTTTTAGATATAAAACATTTTTACCTACTTAAGGCCGTCGTGTCTCACGATCGTATGCTTCAGTGTGATCTGCCAAATATGACATGTCAGTTAAAAAAAAGAATGTCAGTTAAAAATGTAACTGTGAGACATACATATTTTTTATTTTGCTTGCCATGCGGAAAAATTTATAAAAACTGTCACAAAATTATAATTTCGATATGATCGAAATAGTAGCGGCGCAATTTGTTGGCGCCCCAGCCAACACATGTTTTGGCATCATTGTTTTATAATAGTGTCTCACTTATAGCGCCATTTAAAAGCACTTTGTTTTTTTTTTTTATCGTGCAATTGTGTACGATAGTCGATCATGACCTTTAAGATCCCTGTGGGTCGGTCGCAGTAAATGAATAGCTTGGCAATCAAATTAGGGAATTTCCTTAGCGTATGACCTATTCAAATCCACTTTCGCTTCATAATATTCAAATGGGTTCATCTTTGATCTATCAACGCCCAAAATCTATTATTCGAGATTGTATTTGCCCAGTAATTTTTAAGGCAGCGGTGGGTGGAAGTTTGCATGTGTTGCATTAGTTGCGGGCTCGCGTTTGAAGTTTCATATCCACGTACCAGTACTGATGTGATGTTGGAGTTTAATATTCATATCATATCAATGTTCCGAAATAACCCCTGTATTTATTGTTACACAACCCAAGTGTCGTAAGAATTTTAGACATTTCGTTTTGTCAACATTTATGCGGAGCCTGGCTGCAGTAGCGAATGTGGCCTGATCGCCATAGTCTTCATAGCTGTAAGAAACCATCAGCTTGATACAGGTCTCGGATTCTTTTTCACAATAAAATTTGTGTAAATAGGAACTGTTATCACATTCAACTAAGCCACCTAAAAAGTGGTGACAAACACAATATACACATGAGCACTGAAGATGAAAGTGTTGCGACTTTCGAAAACAGCTGTTCTGCTCTGCTGTGTAAGTTGAATAAAACTGATGTTGACTTTCCTATGTGCCTTGGAATATTTATCATCATGTCTTTCTGAGATTTAATTAATTTCGAACAATTAGCCAATGAATCTTAATTCGATTTAACATATAGAACAATATTCAAAACGATGCTTTAGAGAGTTGGGGAGAGAATGCGCCCTTGTCGCACTCGCTAGTCCAAGAAAAGTAGGACGTTGATGTAGCTCACACATGCTCCATAAGGTCGAAACCCTGCTTGTTCCTCGCGGAATAATGCAGAACAAGCGTTGCTGATTCTTTTGTGGCTGCTATTCGCTCTATTCTTATTGACGCGGTACAAAAGCGTTTTCTTCTCCAATTAGAACAGCTTACATGATCACCCTTTCTTTTGTTGGCAGTTTGACTACGAGGCCTTCTTTTGTCTCGCTAGGAAGGCACCCATTTTCCCAAAAGCCTTTAATGATGGCGTGCAGAAGTGTTGCATTGATTATGAGATCTGCCCTTAACAATTCCGGGGCAACGTTGTCAGCACCAGGCGTTTTGTTTGGTTTAAAAGCCACGTGGATGACAGGAGTTACTTCAAGTATTGAGGGCATTGCATTGCCTGATTTGCAATCTATCGCTTGTGTTTTCGTTAGAGAGAAATATCTATGAGTCATTAAAAAATTTACAATTGAAGAACATAAAAACAATGAAAAAATTGTTTCTTTTTACTGTTCATGACGACGACTTTTCATGATTCCAAATATGTAAAATTGAGGAAAATTGTCAGGAATTTCATAAAAATTTTCATACATTCTTCCTAAATGCATGACTTTCAAAAGAAAATCTAACGTATAATTGCATTTTACGACTACAATACCGTACCTTTTTAGCACACCACATTTCATATATGACAGATCGCACAATCGTGTAGGATAGGAATCACGGTCTAATAAAACACGCAGTGGGCATGTATGTAAGTGTGTGTATATACGCATTTTCAATTTTTCTAATGAATCCTAAATTGCATAAAAATGTAAAAGGAATCAGCTTGTTTTGTGGTCGCCGAAGGAATTCTCGTAATAAATTTTTTAAAGGTCTCAAGATTTTTAACTTCACGCTGAGAGAATTGAAAATTTTCAAAAACTGTCTTATGCCGAGCTCTCATCAGATCTCAACTTTCTGAAAATATCTGAATACTACTGACCATATCTGTATGCATGTGTATATATGTATGTAACTATACAATCCGCTTATAACCAACCTGATGACATTCTAAAGAGTTATACTGACCTTAGATTTCCTGTGATAGCGAGGAATTTAAAAAAAAAAAAACTAAGAAATATATTTAAAAAAAATAAACAAAACTAATTTTTTCACATCACATTAAAAAATAAATTTCCTGAAGAAGTCACACAAAGGAGTGACGAAATATTGAAAAACAATTTTATAATATAATAAAAATAAAGAGACCTTAAGCTTAATATATATTAGACCACATTATTATTTTAAAAAGTGTTTTTTTAAATAACTTTTAAATAACTTTTTTTTCGATCAATTAAAAAAAACACATTAATCGCTGCATATCGGGTCAGTATCGATCAATCCGTTCGTAAGATTTCATTGGCGAAAAAAGTTCGAAAAGAGTGATTTAAAAAAATCATTAATTATATATCTGATCAGTTGGTGTTCCCAATTCCTTTGTAGGATTCAAAAACTATATCAATCAGCACTCATCAGGTAGAAATCGGTTGACTTTAAAAAGTTATAGTAGTTATTTATATTTTTTTTATTTTATTCGACCTTCTTTTTTAATTTAAATTCTTATTGTAATTACAATAAGAATCAAAGTTATAGTAGTTTAAAAATTAAAATAAAACTGTTTCAGCTCAAAAGCATAGAACAGCACAACAAAACAGTTCACGATAGTTTTTACTTATTTTTATAATTTTTTTTTGTTGCTAAAATTCCCAAGAGTTGCAGGGATGGCCACCCATTTTTTCTACAATAAAAACAATTTCGAAAGTATGTAACCTGGCAATATGCCCAAAAAGTTTTCAATATTCGCTGCTTGGGCAACATTCCCCACAATGTATGGTTAAATTGAATATTGAAAATCAGTGAACGCACCTATTCACCTACATATACACATACCATACATGATTATATGTATAAAAACATAGCTGAACTAACTAACCCAATAGCTATAGCCCAGTGCTTTGAAGCTGTTTCCGCAGCATGCTCAAATAAAGTGAGGCCAACCAACGAAACTGTGGACACTATGGTGAGGGGAGTAACGAAGCGTAATATTTTACCCACTAAACCTGTAAAGCCCAATATGACTTGTATCATGGCTGAGACCGCTATTGCACCCGACAGTTCACGCATGCGAACTTGCCACAACTCTTGACGATCACTTTCATTCATGTCATTAATCACATTTGCTGCTGGGCACTTCCATTGTGGCAACGACAATATTGCTAAAGTCGGGACCAGAAATGATATGGTACCGCCTTGCACAATGGGTAAACGAATTCCCCAAGTTGCTTGAAAGTATGCAACAATGCCGGTCACAAAAATCATTGTCGATATTATGGCCACCCGATTTGGATCTTCGTCACTCATGCACAGCGCTGGTGTAAGAATGAAAGGTATGGAAACGATGGCTCCAATCATAGTTAAATAATGTTGAAATGCCAAAAATATACTCAAATACCACGGAGGATTGTCGTTTATGCCATACAAAAGATCAACTTTTTCATTTGCTGGCGAATATTTTGTATAGCAGTCGGTATTTTGCACCTGAAACGAAATTGTTTATAAAGATTTTAAAATGTGTCAAGATGTAAAGCTTATCGATGAACTACCACCCGATTAACTAACTATTTGTTTAGTTTAAAATTGTTTATTTCTTTCAGTCGATTAATCGTGTATTTTTTTTTTTTTTTTTTTTTTTTTTTTATGTCACCGTGTTTTTATGTGTGTAATTATTTTTTTCATCTCATATACAAAAGGTACACACCATAATCGAAAAATTAATTCGATTTTTTTATAAAAACTCTTTTAAAAAGGTAGACCTTTTAAAATAAAAATTTTTATTGAAAAAATAGTAAAACAATAAAATTATGTATATAAAAGAAAACAAAAATAAACTTTGAAGAAAAGAATATGGAATTAATCGAACAACAATTGATCGCTTGAATTACCTATTCTCTCTAAACGATCTTAAGGCAACTCATCATTGAAGTTAAGGGATTAATTAAATTGTTGATTAGGAAATTGATAAGTTATTAAATGACTTAATTAAGCATCTGAGGAGTGCCTTTAATGAGAAACGTGTTAAAGTCTTAAGTTCACTTATATTATGCCGCCACTGAAGAATATTCCCTTCAACTAACTCGTCTTTCTGAAATACAGGCGGCAGCGTTTTTACCAACCCTCAATCCAGTTCTGGCAAGAATATTTTGGTATATCCTCGAACTCTGCTGAATGCGGTACGGTGTTTGCAACACGATCTTTTATTAAAATTCACTAATTTCGAAACGAACTTCGCTGCTACGCACTTCGTGAATAAAATTTAAAAAAAATATTTATTTCACGGCATGAGCCAAGCGATATGCCGACATCTTTAGCAACTTCTCTAATTTTCGTCGATTGTTGATGGAGCGTCCAGGACGAGCGTCGCCTCTTACATTTTTTCTACCTTCTCTGAAAAGCCTGTAAGCATTTTACTGCCTCGGAAATAATTGAATTTTTCACAAATAAAATATTATGCAAATACTTTGGTCCATTTTTTCGACAGCAGAAAGTCGCCGAACGCGCTAAACATTTTCAATTTTTATAGCACCTGAGAAAACAGGTAATAACACGTTTCGTAAAAAACTCAAGTTATCCAAGTCCACTACCACACAATTATCATTAAATATTATTCCACAATTATCCAAAGACGTCCTGTAGAAGGTTGCAAAAGTCCTTTATTGCTGGATAAAATATGCTTGGCAGGATATAATTTGCAAAGGAAAATATTAAATGGACAACTACACAATAGAAAACCGTACTCTTCACCGATGAATCGAAAGTTAATATTAAAGGCTCCGATAGGTTTGAGAGACTCAACGTCTTAATCCAACTTACAAAACGCACAGTAAAACAAGCAAAGCTTTTTTTTCATGGATAATTTTTAGTCCATTTGTAAAATAAACACTTTGCAAAATCTAATGTTTCCACAAGCTAATTAAATGGAGATAACGACAGTATAACGACACAAAGCACACATCTAAATGTGTGAAAGATTCTTTCGTTTACAATAACATTAACGTTTTAAAATGGCCAGTACAAGCAGCCTGATCACAGTCCCATAGAACAACGAATTGGAAAATTATTGATCAAAACTAGTCCACGGTGACTGCGAAAATTTTTGGATGAGCTCCTCAAGAGTGTAAAACAAGAATCTGGATAAAGTTCTTCATAACTAACTCCACGCATTAATTTTGAAAAATTAATAGATACGCCGCAAAATATTAAGCTTTTTCAAAACACACTTATCTTGTATTGACTGTGTGCTCTATTTTTGCCGCCTTTAAATATCTTTTTAAATTTTCCATTCGATTTCGATTGTTTTAGATAAATAGTTTGTGGTATCAACGGTCACTAGCGTTACTTTAATTCTTAATAAAAATGTGAAATTAATACCCAAACAACAACCACATGCATATACGTATATAATAATTTTTTTTTTAATTTTTATTAACTTAACTTACAGGCTGTGCCTCACCGCTGAATGTTTCCTTACACACCATTGAATTCTTTAAGTATTTTAAAACAAAGTTCAAAGTCTTTATTATGCTTTAATCTAACAAATCAACTTCTTTTTCAAAAGTTAAAACACCGTTGCTAAACTGTTACTGCGAAAGCTAACGACCGAATGTCAAATATTTTAAGGTTGCATTTGCAAGTAACAACCCAATTACAGATTTCTGACGTCATTACCTTCCGTTTAAATAAATGATAATGCAAATTTTAGTTTAAAGAAAGTTTATGACCTTTTGTTTTTCAAAACTCTTAAGCAAATATAATTTTTATAGTTTTATTAACCAAATTAGCTTATTTCAATTCAAATAAATAAGTATAGACCGTATCCAACCTGAACTAATAAAATATAAATTACGAAGTGCCGGCTGCAAACGTGCTAATATTTCGTCGAAATTATTATAGATTTTAATTCTACAAAATATTAAAAAATAAAAGATTAGATCGTTGTTCAATTAAGCAAAGTAATATAAATGCATACACCAGGTTAAGTTAAAAGAATAAAAATTTTCCTATCGCTTTTGGGGAGAGTATTAAATATTTTCTTTCGCAAGCGAATTTAATGGGATCATTTTTCTTAATCATATTGTAAAGAATTATTCTTGTTATTCGCAAAAATAACAAAATTTTGTATAGAACTAAAAATTGTTATGGATATAGAATATTCGATCATAGAATATGCTGCGATCGAAGCGGGTGATTGAATAAATAGATCCCGAACGGTGTTGCCGTTTTTATTTTGTTAAGTATCGATTTGACCGCATTTCGCAGACATTGCCACTACTTCTGGCATTTTTCAAATGTACCTCTTCATAGCATTCTTAAATGGATCAAGCCAATATTTGCTCATTTTTCTGATTTATTTCAACAGTGATTGGATCGAGCTAGTAATTGCTCATATTTCGGTTTTATATCAACAGTGATGAGACGAGTAAATAATACAAATGATTACGGCGCAAATGATTTTGCTAAGAAATTTTAAAAGAAAAAATCTGTCATACTTTTTGGAAGTGCTTTGCAGGTTAACAATACTTTCAAACGAGTTATAAATATGTTTTGTAAAAATTAAAAAAAAAGTGTTAAAGGAACTAAAGCCCATGTATATTTTTTAATCAAAAATTGTTCTACAAAATTATAACTAAAATCTGATAAAAGAAAGACACAATATCTAAAAAAAAAATCATAAAAAATATTTTGTGCTCCATACAGTATTGGTCAAATAAGCAGTTTATTAATTGAATACTAAGAATATTGAAATGCTATTGATATTGTACACATCTACTCAAAAATGCAGTTTAAACTATTTATACTTCAAAACCTTTGGTGAACGTTAAAGCACTCCAAAATGTACCAAAAAATTTGTGACATATTGCATATTATTATAATAGATGTATTATATTACATATTAGATTCTTCAATTATAGAAATATGTAGTTTTTTATAATCGGTTGTTATATTATAAATAGTTTGAAGAACTTTTTCGAATTATTTTGTCTATTATGTTAATACTATAATATGAAATTTATTAGTTTATTATAATATTTACTAAGCTTGTGTCGGTATTAGCAAAATTATATATCATTTAATTTATATTGTTGGATCTTTCGTTAACAGCTTAACATCTTCAGAAATAAACATTACAAAATATATGTTAACTTTCTGGAGATGCTAACAAGCTTTTAACGAAATATCGAGTAATAAAAATAAATAGTATTTACACATATATATATATATATATATATATATATATATATATATATATATATATATTATAAAAAAGCTATCACAAGATTGATGTATGAAGTGTAAACTAGTAAAGTAGTAAATTGCGACGGCATGACGGCGTTGAATCGATTGTGCGGCGTTGAGTCACACCACAATGTTTTTTCAAATATCGTGCGTCCATCGCGGCGAATTCAGTAGTTGGCAGTGCATTATATGAATAGCGTTTGCTGTTTATTGTTTACATAAAAAATCAGAAGCGTAAATACATAATTTGTGAGTTAAATTGTTTATTTTTTATGCTATAAACAAAATAATATTCAACTATCACTACGGAACATATTCTTAATATACTTATTAAAACGAAGAAGTTCTTAGCAGCCATATCAGAGTATTAAATAAAGGAGACAATATTGTGTTGTAAGTGTGGGTGTGCATTAGTAGAATAGAACATATTTTATATAATATACATATGTACATATGTCTGTAAATTCATATGGCTTATATATAATAATCTTTAAAGTTTAAACCCCTTCCTTCTACATATGGAATTTTCAAACATACATTTAAACAATTAAGTAGATCAAAAGTAAAAATGTCTGTCCAAATTATGCAGTGAACAACGGTAACGCATTTTGCTAGATATGAAAATACCAGAGGTACGTTTTAGAGACTTCTTTTTAAATATCAATATCCTGTACATTATATGTATATTTGGACGTGCGTGAGTAAAATTTTCTTTCAGCATAGCCGGCCGGCCTTTGCATTCTCGCAAGAATTTTCTATGTAGGTCTTATATGTACATACATACATATGTTATGGCCATTAACAACTTTGCTGACAAGTGATGGTCTGCATTAACCTTGAAATTATACATCCATTATTAATATGTTTGCTTCCTTCTACTTAAATATATTCTAGTTTAAAATTGAACGCCGACTTTTGTATATACCAGTACTAAATAGTTTGAGTATGGTATTTTCATGCATTTATGTAAATATAAATGTGTATATACTACATGTACATACACATTTATATTTACATGTGTATTCTAAACTGAAAAAGATTGGATTTTTACTTCTTATTACTTATCTAACATGTTATCAGAAATTTGAAAAGGTTGTTTCTGTTGCTAAAATATCTTTACCCAATTCCTTTTAAGTTATGCTCTTCATATAAATTAATTTCACTAAAATGTTAAATATAATCCTGCCAAATATTTTTTGGCAAAGTGATAAATGCAGTTCTTCAGAAAAACTTTACTCCTAGGAAATCTAGATATATTGCAGGTACTAAATGTGCACTGAATTGATTAAGAACTTAAACAAATAGCAAAGACAAATTATTACAAGTAGGACTAAATCTGGTCAATATATAGATCAGTTAAAATCTAAACGTCAAATGCTAGGAGCATTTCCTGTTCATTTATGACCTATTGGTGTACGTTTATACACTAATGCATGTTCATGTATATGCTGTTTCATTTGCAAGTGTAGGAGGGTCTAATGTTTGATCAGTGTTATGTACGGTGTTCAAAGCATGTTTTGAAATAACTCGACATTCTGCAGGAAAAACTCAGAGGGCACGGTAGGGTATCTAATTATATCGACTCACCGCAACATCGACGTAAGGTAGTGTGCCTTTCCTTATTGATAACAGTTTGTGAAGATTGGTAATTTCTTTCAAATAAGATATAAATAAATAACCTCTTATTCTAAAGGTATACGTTTATTACACAAATCTTAAAACTAACTAAAATCTGTAAACATGGTATATATTATACACATTATTTCAAAAACTATTTAAGAATTACAGAAGAAAAAGCATAGCAGGCAATGAAACCTTTTTAAAAACACAACAATAAAGTCTTATTCCATATGAATCTGTTTTACTTTGCTACAAGCTTTATATAATTAATTTCTCATTGGATAAAAATAAAGTGTATGAATATAATAACATAAAATTAGAAATAAAATGTATATATAAGGATTTAATTTTATTTATTTGAGATATTGCCCCAAATAATTCTTCAATAAAATTGCCTTATTTCTTGGTGAAAATGTTTCCAACAATATCATGTACACGCACACAAATATTGCTGTTGATAATGTGTGTTTGGCGGTTACTAGAATTTCTGCTTAAAATTTTTGGGTTCGACTCGCTCAGTATCTTTGCGAATCCGTGAATTAGTAAATGGCTTTTAGGATTGCCTTTGTGTAAATTTATGAAATTTGTGAGCCAATATAAACATATTAGTGTTTTTTTATATTTAATTTCTTCTACATATTATTGGGTTTATAGTTATTTTTTTGACAGTAATTTTCCGTTTATTTCAGCTGCAAGTATTCAATTTTTAAGAATAACATTTGGATATTATTAAGCGCATTTTGATTGTTTATTGTTGGAAGATCGCATGAACGGTAAAATAGCTAATCGACAAATAATAGCCTGTTGTTTAGTTCATCTCGTTCGTTTGCTTTAAATTCATATGAAAAACTTTATGGCTTCAAATGCTAAAGTTGGAGAAATTGTGCTTGTAATCGCAGTATCCATATTTTTGTATTATTTCTTCTGGGTGTCAATCTTGCCTTTCATGCTTATAGACGAAGGTAAGTACTGTTAATTTATACAATTGTAGCGTTTTGTTTATACTATGGAATAGTATATTGAACGCATTTATTAACAACTGCGACAAGTTGTGATAGTCAATATCACTACGAAAGTGTTATATATATATATATATATATATATATATATATATAGTATGTATATATATATATATATATATATATATATATATGTATGTATATATATATATATATATATATATATATATATATTATATTTTTCTAATGCAATTCCAATAACAGTATAAAGTAAATAAGTGATTCGAATACAATCTTAACATTGTTTCATGAGTTGCAGATCATTATCAACAGCATGTTTTTGGCAAAGCACAGTGGGCGTTCCACATATCTAATTGTTTTTCTGTACGTGCATTTATTATTTGCGAAAGTTTTTTGAATAATTTAAAATAGTTCAACGCCTTCGTTCAGAATTACTATAATAATATATTTGGTTGGACTATTTCAAGCTCTTTTCTGAATGATGTGTCTGTCTTCTTTTCTCTTCCAAAACCAATTTTTGTTCTCTCCTACAATTCATATTCATCTCAATCGTGTTTGGCGTATTCGCTTTTCAAATTGGATAATTTATAATACATTAAAGACAAAAAGCAAAATTTTTATTAATCTATTACAATATGTCGAATTTAAAGGCGAAGAACACCAAACACAATAAGAGTGATTAATTCGGATCAATTAGTGAAAAAGAAAAAGTTCACATGAACCGTTTGTATGTTTTCGTTTTCATATCAGATAAAAGAGTGTCGCATCTTCCACCTCTGTTTTAATCATTTTCATGTGAATGGGCGTAATAAACATTGTTAAGATTAATAGTTAAATTTATTATAATTGTTTTTACGAAACATTTTAATTCCAACTATTTTAATTTGTGGGGTATATATATATATATATATATATATATATATATATATAAATACTTAACCGATTCAATCTCATTTCCTTTCTCAACCGACCGTCTATCCGTTCCAGAAAAGATGGATTACAAACCAGTGCCTTCTTTGGTCTCTGTGTAATTTCTTATTCACTACTAGAAAGAACAAGTGATTTTTGCTGTTCTCATAAAAAGTGTTATGTAGTGGTTAAATAAAAATACTAAAAGCATTTTGCTATTATTACTAAGAATTATAATAAAAATCATTTATGTAGTTTATTTATAATTTTTTTAAAATTTTTTTTTTCTAATTCGGTAGTGCAGAAAAGTAGATTTTATTTATGAACTTTCGAATTGCTTTCAACATTTTACTGGACTGCTTTATATTCATTTATTTTTGTTGATAAGTGTGGTAGAACAGTTATCCGCATAAAATTTCAGACCTTAGGGGTAATCAGTTACAGAAAATATTAAAAGTTTTGAAATAATGTGATGGGGTGTTACGCTGTTCCTTATTGCTACTCAGTCTTCTTTACATAGGTCATATACTTTCATCCACAAGAACTAGATTAAGTTTATATCCGGTCTTCTAAAAGTGTTCTGATGACCTTAGGACAATTTTAAAGCATCCACATCTTTACTAGTGGTAATGAGTTCTTATGATCGTATTCGTGATAAAAAAAATTATCAGTAATACCCCAGTTCTTTTCATATTCATTAACAGTATTATATATATATATATATATATATATATATATATATAATATATATATATATATATATATATATATATATATATATATAATAAATATATATATATATATATATATATATATATTTAGAGAGATAAATTTAGGACAAACTTATACTACGTGATAGACTGGAGTAAGCCTGATAAAATTATATCATTAACTGACATGCAGTTGAAACAATCGCCCTAAGAAAATAGAGAAGCAAAAGATTGCAAAGTACTGTATATGCTTGTATTATTTTCATTATCGGCGCCACTGTTTGCTTACTGTAAACTGATAATAACTTCGTTAATTAGAATTTAAGTATATAAATATTTTAATTTTATTATTGACAGGCAACTTGATCCATTCGTTTTTTCCTCCGCTGGAATACGCTTTTATATTGCCCGTTATATTTGGTGTGATATTTTTGGGTGGCATTGTTGTTTTTACTCTGTATCATATCTGGGATTTTGTTAAGACGAAGAATACAAATTAAAGGCAAAAAAAAAACAATTGTAACAAATAATACACCGGCAGCTTTCATATAAACGTGGTTTTGTTTCAGCTATACGAAAACTCATTTCGGATTTCGAAATAATGCCTCAGTGGTTGGTAATTGGAATTTCGGGGGTAACCTGTGGTGGCAAAACATCATTAGCACACAAGTTGCGGGAATATTTTATGAATCAGCGCAATATTCAATTATGGAATACACCTTATACTATCAAAGACGTTCAGTTAATTTCGCAAGATGATTATTTCCTACCCGTTGATGATTTGAGGCACAAATGGGTCGAACCATTGAATGCAATAAATTTTGAACTTATTACTTCCCTAGATATGAAGCAAATGATCTCCGATATAACGTGGACTATGAAAGGTCGTTATTTGGCCGGAGAACAAATTGATAATTTCGATTTTTCCAACGATATATCTTCATACAGTGGACATTTTGAACACTTTACAGATTCACGAAATCAATTGATTGGAGGTTATCAACCAACACATCTCAGTAATACGCAGAATATAACTAACAAATCGCAACAAAATAAGCATCATTATAATCACCACCATCAAAGCCAACATCACAGCAATATAATTAATCAGAACCCTCAAAATGCGGCACACATTATGCGTGTGAATTCGCAATTAGTTACACAAATCCGCGACAACAAAATTAATATTCTAATAATTGAAGGCTTTATAATTTTTAATCACCCGGACTTGCTTACTCTATGTAATATTAAATTTCATTTCCATTTGCCGTATGAAAAATGTTTTGAGCGACGTCGCAAACGTACCTACGATCCTCCAGATGTCACTGGCTATTTTGAAATGTGCGTATGGCCATATTATGAAAAGAATTTTATGGACTATCGGGACCGAAAGGATATAATATTTTTGAACGGTGAAATGAGTAAAGAAAAAATTTTTAATTTTGTGCTACAGCGTATAATTCAGTATTTTGATGAACGATGTGATATGGCATGCCCACCGCCTCACAAACTTTTAGGAATTCCAAGTTGCAGTAATGGCAATATGAGAACCAGCCCAACAATGCAAGCATGTCCTATGGAACAGTAACAAGCAAATGTGTTTTTAACTTCCTCGCAAAATTATACAACTTTTCATTTCGAAAATATACACAAGGGAGGATTTGCTTCATTAAGTGTGTACATGCGAGCATGTAAATCGCTACGTTACTTGGAGTTGAAAAGCGCTATATCTTTTTTAATACTTTAGTTTAGTTTTAAAACAAGTCTTGTTGAATTAAAACTGCTTATGCTGTTAATTGTAAATATGTACAGATTTATACTATTTTTTCTTTTAAGTATATACATATGTACGTATGTATGTACATCAAATGTATGGAATATGTGGAGGTTAAGGAGGAAAAATGCGATCGATTTTTAATTATAGATAAGGGGTAAACGCCTTAAGGCTTTAGCTATCTTTTAAACCTGGCTTACATAGTACTTGTTATATAAATACATATATGCAGTTGAAATCGAATATTCGTTCTAAATATATATATTTTTTTATAATGGTGATGAACGCCCAGTGTTACAAGTATGTAAATATTATTTATATTATGTTTATTTGAAAGAAAATATGTGAATAAAATTGAAACAAAAACATGTACGTTTCTTACTGCTCACTTTTTTTCGTTGCTTTTAAGAGGTGGTAACTTCGCTGTTATTTTTAGTTGCGAGCTGCGGTCCTAAATTATTTTTTCTTCCATACAAGCCATAGTGTTAACCTCCATTTGAATTATGCTTTTTATGAGTTTTGCAGTTTAGAAAATTGAACAACAACATACATAGAAGTAGTTATCAACTTATTAGAGCGGAATTCAATTTATGGTAAAAATGTATTATATATAATGACAGGAGATTAACGTAAATGTTTTCTTTTTTAACTAATTGTAGACTGAAGCCTATAAATTATTCGATTTCAATCCTTTTATTTTATAGATAAATTTTCGTATAATTTGTTTTTCAAGTTTAATATTTCTTCAGAATTTTTAAGTTAAATTCTAAAGGGCGTATTCATGAAGAGTATACTTGAAGAGTGCTTGAAAACATAATTTTCATAGAAAGTTAATTTGGTGAATATTATAATTGATGAATATGACAGTATTTATTTACATCTTGCATAATTATTTTCGCAATTATGAATATTTCTATAAAGAAAGTAAAATGTTATTTTCCAGTTTTTAAAATTGCTCTTCTGAAATCCATTTAGTTCACCAAAATCGTCGATTAGTGTTCAATGCTTTTGTTATATTTTTACTATAGTAATTACCAATTTATTAAAAAGTTTTTTATTATAAACATAAGAGACTAAAAGTGTTTAAAAAAAAAGTACATAACTATGTACAACAAATAATAATTTTGTCCGTTATTTGAAAGATATGCAGTTTTTAATTTTGGTTTCAAAAAATGGATATCACAATAATTTTTTTTTCATGGCATTGTATTTGGGACGCAGTTTTAATAATGTGCAAGTTTTTTAATGTATAAATAACGTAACTAGGTGTTAACCCTTAATATTCGATTTGAAATCAGTTGTTGAATTTTCCCCTTTTATTTAAAGTATCGTCAAAATAATATGTTTGAGTATATGGATCAAAACCTGTCGGTGTATGTAGATTTGCTTGTAACCCACAGAACTATTTTTTAAAAAACTTCAAAGATATGTTCGAATTTCTCTAACTTTATTTTAGAACTCACAATATTTAGTTTAAAATATATTCTGCTTTCACAATTAAAATAAATATCTAAATTAAAGTCACGAATGTAATACTCGCACTCATATTAAAACGTAATTAACATCAAATATAAAATACATTTAGAAAAAATAAGAGGTACAAGTAAAGATTTAAAAAAAAAAAAAACAATCACGTTCAGAAAATAATCAAAATAAGATATTTTTAAACATGTGATAGTTGTTATTAAAGTGATCACTCCCAAAAAGGGTATGCTTTATTTTGCCAAAGTGAGTTAAAATCAATATAGATACTAAAAAATTAAATTTTTGGTTGAACAAAATATAAATTTTTATGTAATACTCAGATAGTGTTTTTCGAAATTTCATGTAAATTTATTTGCTCCTATGTTGGTGTTGGTTCTTGAATTCCTCAATAAAAAGTTACTTATGGAGTGGTCGCTCTAAAATTTCCTACGGTTAATAAATATTTAGTATGTTTCTGTTCCTGGGGCCGTTTAACTACGAAATATGTTATATGTTATTTAAGCTGTAATGAAAATATAAAACATTTATTAAGTATATAATGTTGCATATATAAAAATTTTTAAGTTATGAAAAATTTCGTTAGCTTAAGTTGTTAAATATTGTATAGGATTAGCAAAAAGAACAACTTTTTATTTTTGATACCTTTTTTATCTTTCAATTGGACTGCTGTTTAAATTTTTTATACTTTTCCATCTTCAATAGAAATGTAAAACTTCAAATTGTACAAATATAACTACTACGATTGTAGAGAGTATAACTGATTTCTAATTACAAATAATTTATTCATTGATAACGGAAGCTGGTTAATAAAAAATCTAGCATCAGTTTCTTGTTCCTGCTAAAACTAAAATGGTTTGTATACTTGACCCCAATGGAGCACAAAATCAACATATGCACATTAAAAAACGATTAAGCTATTTCGGTTCAAGAAAATATCGTGTGTATACTTTTTAAATTATCCCTATGAGTTTCTTCCCATAAACCTTTTACATTCTTTCTATTTAACTTCCTAATGTAAAAAATTAATTTTATACTTACGTTTGTATTGTATATTTTAGAGGGCATCCCAATTAGTTTGATTGTTGTATACTTCCTCTTCCAACCAAAGGGTATAATTTGCTTTAAAATAGTCTGTTAATTCAACTTTTCGATCCCACCATCCAGAATGGCCAAAGAACGCAAAATCTGAATGTGTTAGAATTTCATCACTTGGAAAACCCCCTTCTATGCCATAGTCTTGCAACTGTCCTCCAACTGCCGACGCAATTCCATTTCCAGTTACACCTGATGTATAGCCAACTCCACCACCACCACTACCATCAACATTTGCGCCTGCTACATTACCGGACGACGAGTTATCGGAATTATTTGCAGAATTGCCATTGTTGCCACCAGCTCCACACTTTTGGGTAGCTTCAGGATATCTTCTCAAATTAAATCTATCAACACAAGCTCGTAAAGTGCATTCCTCAGCTTGAAAATCCCATGGTCTAGATTCTAAATCATTACCAAATGCCCAGTCGTCATTAAGTCTATGACGGACTTTTGAATAAATGGCGCTCATTGTCTTCATATTCGATTTGCGCCACTGCCGTCCCAGGTATTTTGTTTGCATTTTCAGTAGTTTTAAAACATACAATTGCATCATTGCATGCCGCACCTTTAGAGTCTTTTTGAGAATCGGCGCTGATTTGAAAACGACTAGCATCATTACTCGTGAGTGTTTCCACTTAATAAGCTTATTTAATATACGGAGCAGATTGATGCAAGAGAATACATTTCGCCATGAATATGGCTTGTCTGTCACATCTCCACTATAAACGAAACTTTCACCTGACAAGTCTGGTTGCTCACCAATCACACACGATGGAAAATCCAATAGTGGAATTGTGTTCTTCATGCTCACGAATTCGGTAATGTCTTGGTTAAAAAACTTCAACACAAGCGGAATACAATTAGCAAAAACTAAATGTTGCGACATAAATTCGAACTGATAGATATGATTAAGTTTAAAGTGCTTCAAATATAGAAGGATTATAGCTGAAACTGCTTTCACAATTATTTCTTTATGGCGACCCATGTCAACGGTCAGTTTAGTAGATTGTGTAGCGGTATGAGGCATTTTCTTAGGCAGGACATCGGCCATTATATTGATACTTTCTGTTTTCGACTTGGATGTTGGTGAAGCAGCCAGCAGTACTTTAAGTAAAGCAATCATATACTGGGGGAGATTGGGCAATATGGACTGGTAAAGAACTTCCGCTGGAGTCATTATAATTTCATCTTCCTGTGTTGAAATGGGATTGCGAGCGATTTCCTCCTCCTTCTTTATTTGAATATCAGCCAGACTTACATACATGTGACGTCTTAACGTTTCCACACCCTCATGTATGGGCTGTGGTAAACCAGCTAAGCTTTCGTGGTCATCAATCAAAGAATAGCCAATAAATTTATTTCGAGATATATCTAAGAATTGATCGATATCCTTTTGGCGAACTTTTGGAGTCCAGGGTAAACACGTAGTTATTTGAGGTGCTTGCACAGAAGGTTGCGCACTGTAACTGGGTAAATTGTTTGGATTAGCAGTTGTTATGGTTGCGGTTGATGTATTCGATGAAGGATCTTCGAAAGTTCGATAGTAGTCATCTTCACCATTTTGATTACTTCCATTACCAGAACCATTGCTCCCACCGTTTGGTGCATTTTCATTGCCGGGAGTTAACTCCATGTCCATCTGCTCTTGCTCATCTAAAAATCTTTGTTTCATAAGAGATCTCCTGAATGCATTACGCTTTAAGTTTTGATTGTCCAAATAGTCAGCTGCAGTCGCAGGTGGAGAACTGGCCCGCATGCATTTAGTTACCTCAAGAGTGTCTTCTGATATTGGTTGCAATCCTACTTTAACACGATATTCGTTTTTGAGATTCTTAAGAACTTCCATACCACCCAAACCCATTAAAGATATTTTCCAAAGTAATAGAACTACCTTTTTCATTGGAAAATGAGGAGCGGCACCACTACAGAAACGGGTTATCATTCCAAGAAGCTTTACTGATAACAATTCTCCATCTGGAAGAGGACTATTTATATCTTGAATAAATGATTCTGCTAAACTCCGATAGTCTTCACTATCTTTATCCTTTTCATTACGAATGGTTTCGGTAATTGTGTATAACACTGACAAAATTACCCGCAAATCAGCCGAATCAGCCAGGGTAACATTAGTAATTTTAACTGCCACTATATCGGGAGAACAAGCGCTTTCAATCTCCATATTTAGCAAATCAATAAATGAAGAAAAAACTCCCAGTTGAAAAAGAACAATAACATTGTCCCTAGTGTTTAGATGTTGCTCTTCATCCGACTGAACTTCAGCCCAGCATCCTTGAGCCAAATACAATATACATCTTGCAGCTTGCATACGTAGCGTGCGATTCGAGACCTCCAATTGGTCAATTAACTTCATAACAATACTTCTTTGTGCATTTGAGTCTAGTTTTTGCCAGTTAGGTGGCAAATCATACATTTCCATTTGGTCTTCGAATGCTTTGACGTTCTGCTGAAACTCGCTAAACTCCGTATAGCTGTATAATTCAGCAATTTCATTTTGATAAGTGTCTACGTCTGCATACACAAAGTCTAAATCTGGCCCATCACAGTTGGCATCCGTATCATGTGTATCCTGCTCAAAAGAATTGTTTATCGATGAGAGCATCATTTTGTTACTCAGTGATTTTGTTTGCACAATATTAAAGTACATATGTATTAAATAAACTTCTTAATATGATGACTCCCTAGTTGGAATGAATTGTACTCTAATTGGGAATAACCAATTTTTATTGAGACTTTACATCGACTTGCTGTTTATTCGCACAAAATACCATGGCATTACATTTATGTAATATATGTATACTCAAAACTATTGTAATAAAATTTTCTTATTTTAATATATTTACTTCCAGTTTAACAAAAAAGTCACAGAACACGAAAATAGTAGGTATTCAACTGCTGGAAAACAAGCCGGCAAAAATACCTTTGGCGGCGGTCTACAAATAGAATAATTGGCGACACAAAAATTGAGTTTCGGGTAATATATGAACAGCTGTTCGTAGAAATATTGTAACGCGTCACTTTGAAAATTTAATTGTAAAAATTATATTTTCTACATTGAAGGGTGTGAAATTAGTAATAACTTGCAATGCTGCTTATGTCCACGTGGTAATTCAAGTGAATTTTGAGAAGCGATGTATGCTATACTATGGAAACCAAAAATATGACCTCAGTCTTCATGAACATAGAGATAATCCAACTCCTAGACCATTGCACTTTGAAAGTCATTAACAAACAAGAGGCAATTCGTTTGCCTTCTAACAAATACCTCAAGAAACTCGGGTTCGTGTTGTGCAATAATGCATCAATAAATCATAACATACACAACTTCTAAGAAGATGACATCTGCGATAGTACAACCTTCCTAAAAATATCTCAGGACTTGTTTATACCGACTTTCGAACCATGATGCCACAACTAGAAAATTTTCCCTCTTGGGCATTTTGCTGTGTAGAACATCAAAACATCTCTGGCAGCACTACTCGTTATTGAGTTAAACCACAGAAAAAAAGTTTAACTTTGGGTTACCGTTTGCAGTGTTAAGTGGAAAAAGTTTTGTGCTTATATTTATTAATCTATATAAAACCAAAGGAAACTTATAGAGTGAGTACTAAATAAATTATGTCCTTATTACTGTTACATATTATCCTGAAGAATAAATGTAGATATTTTGAATTGCGTATTAAAGTTATCTAGTAAGGCCGGTAAAAAACAAGGTGGACTTTGCTCCATATGAAAACGCATGCATGTGCATGTTTGGAACAAATTGGAGTTGACGCATCTGCAAATAAAAGATTTAAAAGCATACTTTTCGAGTCATGTGACAAAATATCACAAAAATTAAATTTCTAAATGCATTTGGGCAATATGGATGTACATAGATATATGTACATATGTATGTACATACATACTTCAATTGAGAGTTGAAAAATACTTTGTAAGTGCATATGCAAAAAATTATTAAGAACTCCCTAATCATTCGGTGCCAAGTATTGTTCTATAATTTTATGTTAAATTAAATTCATATTAAACATCGGACTTTGGAAATATAAATGACAGGGAATGAACTTCTACATTTCTCTATTGTATTGAGAAATCGCAGCACGTACATACATACAGTCGCGCACATAACTATTGGCACAGCAATATCTCTTATATTTTAGCTCACTTTACAGGTATTTAAAAATTAAAAAAATAATTTTATAGAATATATCTTAAATTAAATGTGCCAATACTTTTGTGCGGTAAAATCGTGACATTTTTCCGATAAATGCATTATATAAAAACTAAAACGAAACATATTGATGTAAAACAAGTTGTGTCAGTTTACTTATAATATGAGTTCCTATCAACAAAATTTTTTTAATTTTTAAAGTTTTAAAATACCTGTAAAGTGAACTAAAACTTAAAAGACATTGCTGTGCCAATAATTATGTGCGGTACTGTATGTATTTATGTACATAAATTTTTACTATTTAATACATTATAAATATGGCCTTGAAGGGTTTATATTACATTACTGAAATAATATATATATATATATATATATATATATATATATATATATATGTATATATATATATATCAGCGGTCGATCACTCGAAAACTATATTTTTTCATCGTTTCGCATATGATGTTGCGTTTTGGCCTGTTACCAAACAGAGCATGTTTAATTTAAAGCCATATCTTTTTTTTGCGACGCATCCGTTGCAGACTGACGCCAAAAATAGCTGTTCCAATATGCATTTGTATATAATTTAATATTATAATTAATCTACAGTAGCATTATAAGATTATGTATTTAGTAAGAATTAAAATAGATTCATATACCACTGGCGTTTGTCAAGGTGGTGTTATAGCTACATGTTCTTTGGAGCAAACATGCTCTTGGAAGTCTGGAATGGTGTAAATATGCAGATATAAGTAAATGCATATATACATATGTTTGTATGTATGAAGGTATAGTTAAGTACACATTGGTGGTCTTATAATTGGAGACAGATTCGCAACTTGTAATTTCTCAATGTCTTTGAAAATTTAGTTCGCAAATTAAATTAATTATTAGCTGATCCAGTTTAGCAATATTTTCGTTTACAAAATACCAAAGCGAAGCACATCTTGCACTTTCTAGGAGTAGGTTTCAATTTGGTACATTTGCATTTTGTAATTTAATCAGCTACACGCATCGATACTCGAGTACTTCTTATTAAACAATCAGTAAAAATTAGTGTTTATTTATCGCTTCTCAGGAAGGTCATCTCGAAGGTCTAAATCGGGACAAAACATTTTTCATTGTTTTTATTTAATAACTTAAACTGCTTATCGTTCCATTCCACAAACTAATCATCTCTGGACATTTAAAAACCAAATCAAAGTTGATTAATCCGTTCATGAAAAATCGAAAACGAAACAAGTTATAAAAAAAGCTTATTTTTTAAATTATATACATATCTGACCAGCAAGGACAGGGGTTCCATGCAAATGCATGTTTTTCTCTTAAGTCGGATTATGACAAAAATGAATTTGCTTAAAAATGGCATCGATTGCAAAATTTCTTGTAGCATATTCTTGAAGTAATAACGTGCTGGCGGATTTTTCGTTCTAAAAAATCCCATAAATGCTCAATGGGATTCAGATCCGGAGATTGGGGAGGCGTACGTAACTGTTTTGGCAAATTATAAAGCAGCCAAAGCTTAACAATATCTGCAGTATGCTTGGGGTCATTAAGTTGTTGAAATAAATAATTGTTCCCAAGACCAAGCTTTGCTGCGCATTGCTTAAGATTTCCCTTTAAAATATCAAGATACACTTTCTAGTCCATTGTCGATTCAATAAACCGCAAATTGCCCACCCCGCTAGCCGCTTTCATGCTCGTATAGCATGTAAAAAGCCTTCATTGTTTTGTGTGTGCTAAAAACTCTTAAATAAGTCATTAAAATTTTGGGAAAGGGTTGTTTTTTTTTTCGAATAAGAGCAAGTACTGCATTTTTGGAATTAAAGGCCTTCAAATTGCAGGAAACAAAATTGTACTCTCTATACATATACAAAACTATACCTATACTTTCAAAAAACTTAAAGTAAAGTGAACTACAGTAATAGTTTTAATTTACGACGAACATTTTTGAAACTATAGTTTTTAGTGTAAGTTAAGTTTTTTGAAAGTATAGGTATAGTTTGTAGTGTAAATTGCCAGAAAATTGAAAATTCGAGCGAAGGTCAGTTCTTAAAATAATCGAAAAATAATATACATATGTATGTATGTATATAATGATAACAGTTATAGACATGCTTCGATTTACATCATTTTAATACGCAAAGTATACTTTTTCAAAGTAGTATATCCAATATGTCCAGGATTTAATACAAACTTTTAGTAATTTCAACAGTAAAATCTTTACACTTCCCATTTAATAAAATAAAACTATTACTGTAGTTCACTTTACTTTAAGTTTTTTGAAAGTATAGGTGTAGTTTTTAGTGTAAATTGTCAGATTCGCGCGAAGGTCAGTTTTTACAATAATTATTATTTTATTAAAGCCACCATATTAAACAAAACTAATCTGTTCCGTTAAAATTTTGTAGATTAACTTGCGTAATGCATTCATATATAAAATATATAAAACATTAACAACTTTTTGGTTTATATCTTTTATGGAAAAATAACTTAAAAATAGCTTCCCTTTGCATAGTACGTCAATCATTAATTATTTAAATGTCTCATGTCATATCTTTCTCTCAGTGGTTTTTAGAACTTTGTTGAGCTGAGGGCTTTTCTTCAGTTTCTTTTTAAATCGTATTTTCAGCTTGCAGTGACTCTTTTGATCTTCGTATCTGCTTGAGAGTTAACGAATTTTTCCAAAAAATTTTTGCTGTACTTAAAGCAGTTGTAATCCTATCACTATAAATTTTTTTGCCTTGTGAACTGTAAATTTCCATTGTAGCTATCATTGAATATCATTTTTTAAATGGGCTACTATTTGTTTGTTAAGTATTTTGTTCCTAAATCTTATAATATATGATCAAACGTCATACTTTTAAGGACAAAACGCCAAATATTAATGTAAAACATCTTTGTTCATCTAATGTATCATGAACCCTACACCAATACATGATATAAATATGTATGTATGTGTGTATATTAATCTATTTGAAATATATTGTCGAGTTTTATAAAGAATTCATTTTGTTTTGGCACCTTTTTTAAATTCTTTTTGTGCTGCAGATATAAAAAAACCAATTGAATTGGGTCAAATGAACTGCAAGATTTCCAAGAGCAGTTACCTTCAAATATAGATTTGCCGCTTTACTTTGACATAATTTTTGTTTATCGTAAAATTTATAGATACTGTTAAATCAATATAAACGAATTGTCGGGAAATGACTACTAAAACTGTATGGCAGTTGATGATAATTGGAGCACTTATTACAGGCTTTGGATCGTACTACTATCACGCTAATATAAATGTAATAGAATTTTTGTCTTTTAATTTTTAATTCCATTCAACATTTTGTACGCTAACTAATTCATAAAGAAGCTTTTCTAGGCCATCAGTGTTACTCGTTAGTAAGAATAATTTTTTATTTCAAAAATTATAATTAAAATGTATAAATAGTGCGATATGAAATAGAACATTATTGGTATTGAGCGAAAAATTTTCTCAACTGTTCAACTTCAATTGTTAGCTGATCGTTTACTCTCTTTCGTCTCTCACTTCAGTTGACTAATGACTTCAGATAAATGTATAGAATCACTGTTTTCTGAGGAATTTTCCGTGGCTGACTACGTTGACACTTTTTATTGAGAAGGTATAAGTCATGTGCAGTCCGTCACAGAAACGGGTAAAATACGAATTAAAGACATCGCTGAACTATGGTCTGATTCACCTTTTCAACATCTGTGAATCGATATTTTGCAAATTTATTTGCAAAATACAAATACAAGTTTTTTCCAGATTTTCTTAAAGCAGATTTTAATTAAGTCCTCTAAATTTTTCCGAGCAAAAACAATAAACTTTTTTTAACTTCATAGTTCTTTCAAAGCTTATAAGAATATCTTACTACAGCTTTCCAAGATAAAATTGAGAAAATACAAATTAGTATTGAGAAAAGCGAATTGAAGTTATGCAAATAGAAATTAGTAAAAAAAAAAATCCAAATTGATCTTGAGGAAATGAAATATAAAATTGTGAAAATACAAATTAATATTCAGTAAACAAAAATTTTAATTGAGAAAAATTAATATTAAATTTTTTTATTGCAACATTTTCAATATGTTTTATAAAAAAAACAAATGGCAACATTCCATTGCACTATCAATCAACAACCGTGAACAGCATGGAGAAAAGCGAAGTGTGACGAGGATTTAAATACTTTAATTCAAAGCGTATAATTAAGATTGAGATTGACGAGACCAATCTCAATTTATTGTGCAGAAGAACTCAGGGGTGGCCGGCCCAGTACAGGTTACCAAATATCCAAATGTCCCCTTAAATAGCGTTATCCTTATGACAAGAAAACGAATATCATTCAAAATGCTACACATAGAGAGTGGGTATAGATCTTAATCGATGAGAGTAATTTGGAAACCGCTTACAAGATTTAATTTCCAAATCATTATTAATTTTAGGTTTCTTAAATTAAATTGGATTTTCTCAACTTTAAATTTTATTTTCTATATATCAATTGAATTTTTGTTATCAACTTCTATGTTACCAAAATCAATTTGCTTTTTTTCAATATCAATTTGAAGTATCTATATTCTCAATATGAGTTTTTATTTCTTAATATCAATGTTTTTTTTTTTTCAATATCCATTTGGATTTACCAATTTTTATTTTTTCAACATTCCTTTTTCGCAATATTAATTGGGTATTTAAATTTAAATGAAAATTAAATTTCTCAAATGGTTTATAGAAGTCTTTTGATAAGTTGACAAGTTTGAAGCTTTCCAAACTGTGGTTGGAGCTTTCTGACGATTTGGTATAAAGCGCCAATGAAATGCATATAGACATTGCTTAACCACCGAACAATTAAATTTCATATGATAATACTACAATGACAGTATGTCAAATAGTTAATTTATTAACAAAACAAAAAATTAAAATTATAAAAACAAAATATGATCAATGAGTGATATCTTTGGCCAATGAAAATTTGATCTCAGACTTCTTGAATACCTTGCACACTTTTCTGAATCGTGAATAAAAAGCTGCCATCTTTACAACTTAGTAGCCGCTACATTGGTTCATTCATTTTTGATTTTGGACATTCGGCACGTATTTGTGTGGAATAGTAAGGATTCCAAAGAATTGCTCTCTTTCGGCCCTTTTTTTAAAGTACAGCGATCTCATAGATCCCATTGAGGATGTTTTAAAAAATTTGCGGTGCTGAGACTCTGTGATATTTCTTGCTGTGGTATATGATACGGTTGTCTTTACAGACGTTATTTCGATTGTGAAAATCCCTCTATGTTCAGGTAATCGAGTTTCTTTATGGTTTCATAATCTAAAGCACTTAATTGCAGTTAATAATAATCGAGGTGTTGATTATATTTTGTGTCCATAATTTGCTTTAGGGATACAGGTATGCTATTTTATTAATGACTGATTGAGTTTTGTTATAACGATTGCGTTGTACAGTACACCTATCTTGCAGATTCAAGTCTCAATCGCAAACCATAACCTTACTAATAATTTTGCTATACGGTTCTGGGCATACATACGCTAATCTCATATTTCGTTCCTCATATTGTTGTTATTTATATAGATATATTCCGGTTTAAATGTCTGTAATAAGTTTTTACTAATAAATGCATATCTATGGTCGCAAGTAGAAAAATCTCAATCCGTATTTTTAAGAACTTGTGTTCTGCACAAAATTTTAATTAAACACTCTCAAAAATAAAAATTTAATTATAGTGTCTATTAAGATCAATACATTTTCTAGTGTATTTTCACCTTTTCCTTTAACGTAAAATTATGAGGGTTGAGGCCTTTCTACGTGAAACCAACGATATGTATGTATATAGTTATACATAAATCCATACACATGTGTGTATATAAATGCAACATGCCAACTCCTC
>OY776278.1:38942969-38985469 GCA_963675445.1 Linnaemya vulpina | reverse complement strand
TGCTTAGTGCTCATACCACTGACCAGCGTTAGTTGCACAGCGCATACTTCAGCGGTCTTCAATTCAAAAGCAAATAGTAACGACGATGTGAGTAATTTAAATTGAGGCCGAAAATTTTAAAACACATAGTTTGTCAAACAGAGAGCGAGAATTTTTTTTAAAATTTCTTTCATGTTAATTTGCTTGTTGTTACTAGAAAATCAAACATTTTTCGAATCGAGAGTAAAAACAGAATTGTTTAATAAATAAGTTTTTTTTATTTATTCTGTAACATTGCATGTGCGCGTTTATCTATCAAATGCTTTTTCTAACGGCGGTGACCGCCCTATATATTTTCTAACAATTTAACGATTTTCCTTTAAATCCTACTAAATTACAAACACAACTAGTCTTAACAGTCGCAGAAACTCAGCAGTTTTTGATGAAACTGTTCACATTTGAAAGTCCTAATTTTGAAAATCAAGTCTTTATGCGGGAACGAAAAACAAATCTGAAAAATTTTAATTTTTTTCTTCATGAATACACGCATAGAAATTCATGCGTTGCTTTGGTTTTTAAAGTGGTGAAAAAAATCTAAAAAAAACCATCTCTTACGAAACTAAATTTTGGATTAAAACTCGCCCAACGAAACGTCGGATAAAAAATGAAATAAAGAAATTGTCTTTTATTTGCATTTAAACGCATTACCTTAGAAGTCTGAAGAGAAGAAAATTCTCTAAAACCAAGAAAATAAGTATAATAAGAAAAGGTAAAAAAAAGAAATTCATACATTTCAGAAAATTTAAAAACTTTTTAACAAAATCCATAAATTTACTTTTTATAAAGCAAAACTTACAATTTTGAACTTCTTATTTCCATAAATCGGTTAACTTTGCAATAAAAATTTTTGGAAAAGTATATTTAAAAAAAAAAACTTTCAAATTCACGTGTGTAAATTAATATACTGTTGACCGTAATTAAAAAAAAATCGATATTATTCTCTTCATTATAACCAAAGTGTAAAAATACATACAGTCAGGTTTCTTAAAATTATAGGCACATATCGAATAAAATTTTAAAATGGATGGATATCCCATCACTACATAGCGTAATGCTATTATGAATTTGTCCCTACAAGAAACCATTTGAATATTTTATTAATGTATAATTAAAGTTTTTCTAACAATTGTTTTATAATCACCCCTATTCTGCGTTTCGATTAAGTCTCCGCATTCAGTTCCGTTGCGATCGAAAATTGGTATTCTGAAGAAAAACGGAATCGAAAGAAAAAGAAGAAGACAACAATGTTTACAAAATTAATAGCATCACTGTGGATGTGGAAATGAAATAGCAAAATAAGCAAGTTTGTTATCATTTTCATAAACAAAATGTCAAATTTAATACAAAAAGTTGTATGTATACATAATTAAAAATAAGTTCTTGATAAAGTTTAATAAAAAAATTGTTAAATAAAATAAAAAAATATAAAAACAAAATAAAATTAGTTGTTCATAAACGTATTACAGTGCAAAGAATCTTGATCGCTGGTGGTATCCGCACGCAATGTCTGCTTTAGACGCCATTAAATTTGCCAATTTTTCATACTGCTCTGGTGACCTGTATACATAAAAAAACACATCAGATTCGGGTACAAAAATTAACAATTTAGTTTTTTTAATCGTTTCTGAACATTTTATCTCATTTTCTACTTACATTTTTTTCTATTTTAAAGTTTTTAACTAAAAAAACACGGATAAAGAAAACCCCTCCGTTAAGAAAAAAACAACTGAGAAAAACGGAGCTCCGATCGTAATGCAGAATACATACAATCGAAAGAAACTGAGCGGAATCGTAACGCAGAATACCAAAGCTGTCAGACGGAGAAAATTTCGATTCGAATCGAAACGCAGAATAGCCCCAAATAGCTTTTTCTACGTTACTTTTGTATATTTAATTTAACCCTCAAAAGTCATCAGATTGTCTTAAAATTCATGGTGACGAATCTACGAAATCATATAAGTCAAAATCCAATCGCAAATTTTTTGGTCCATTTTTTTAATAGAATAACATTACAAAACATTAACTTGCTCTCACAAGCAAACTAAACATGGTAAATAGCTGCAACTATTACTGTGGACAGGATTTAAAGACAGATTAAGTTTTTTGGTAAATGGTTGAAGGGGTCGAGGGTGTGGTACACAACTCTCTCTACTGGATATTTTTCGTTTCTGTTTCCTACTTTTCGCAATTACTTACTTGTAAAGACAGTCATACTATAATATGCCCGAGAGTAACAAAATAAAAAAAATGCTCATATTAAAAATGATACAGATTTTTTAATTAACGAGTTCAAAGCGTTGAATTTTATAATAAATGACGAAGCTTAAACAAACAAATAACAGTAGAGATAATGAAATGTTTAAAAACAAGCCCTTGAAATTTTAACGATTTTCTTAGTATGTACGAATATTCTTATTGCACTAGTTCATCTAAAATGTTTCAATACTTTTGTAAGAAAAAGATAGAAGTTGTTGATATCTAACCCGAGATTTAAATCCCGAAGTATCTATCCATAGTGCCAGATTGGGTAAAACATTATTGGCTATACTAAGTTGAGTATTTCCAATTTATATATTGGCGACATCGGATAATGTTTGAAGAATGCACAGAAAAATCCACATCTCCATTTTTCTTTACGAATATGAATGATTTTATATGTACGTGTTTTGCATTTATTCGCTCTGTATAATTATTTTAAAATATTAATTTGCAAAGTATATAACAATTACTATTGGAAACTGCAATGTAATTTGTTTTTTTTTTTCTTCTGTATTAAGTGTTGTAAAATGTAGAGGAAAATACGCCAATTAAATCTATTGGACAACCTGTGTATTAAAACTTGAATTTATTAAATCTGCCGTGCAAAATCACACGTTTATGGTTTTAATGCTAAAACGCCGTTAACAGTGATGGCCTGTCCAACGACCTCGGATTCTCCTGATTATAACCAAACGTAAATTGGGCCGAACAGGACACCCATTTTGATAAACAAATATCTCGCAAAAAGTATGGAATCACACCTGTTTCTCAGCTTATTACCGCAAAAAGATTGTGTCGTATCCCTCTTTCTGATAGGAAGATTTACAAAAAGTACATTGCATTCACGGATTTTATTTTTATTTTAAAGTTGGTCCGCTCTCTTTAGAAGAGCACGTGAGATATAAAAAATAATTTCTCGTTTGAGGGGTAATTTATTTTTGATATAGATTTTTAATTTCATGACTAAGCTTATTTCACTTTTATAACAAATACTAACAATATTTAAGTATTCAAGCATACATGTGTACATGCATACTTACGTACGTATAATGAGTACACAATATTATTATCACAAAAATAGTTCTTCACTTATAGAAATAAATATTTACTTTCAGTCCAATATCATGTCTGAAGAAGCTAAGAACGCAAAGAGTATTTACGACTTTACCGTAAAAGATACCCATGGTGAAGATGTGTCTCTAGAAAAATACAAAGGAGATGTTGTGTTAATTGTTAACATTGCCTCACAATGTGGTTTAACAAAGAACAATTACAAAAAGTTGACAGACCTGCGGCAGAAATATGGGGAGAAGGGTTTAAAAATTTTAAATTTTCCTTGCAATCAATTTGGATCACAAATGCCAGAAAGCGACGGTGAAGCTATGGTTTGTCATTTACGTGATGCCAAAGCAGACATTGGCGATGTTTTCCAAAAGGTAATTTCACGGCATTCTTGTTGAATATGTACATATCTGTGACTTAAATATGTTTACTTATAATATAAAGACCTAATCGCTATACACCCATTTTAATTAATTATCTTTAATACAATGTGTGGTTTTTGTTTTGCAGATTGATGTCAACGGATCAAACGCGGCACCATTATATCAGTATTTGAAAGCAAAACAAACCGGTACATTGGGCAGTTCTATTAAGTGGAATTTCACCAAATTTTTGGTTAACAAGGAAGGCATACCCGTTAATCGTTATGCTCCAACCACGGATCCCATGGACATATCCAAAGATATTGAAAAATTGCTCTAAATAAATTTTTTGCACATAATACATACTATTATACATATATATAATATATCCATTGTACATGCGTGTAATATATATATATATATATATATATATATATATATATATATATATATATGTCACAAAACATAACACATATTTATTTACATTATATTTATTTTGTATTCCATATATAATGTTGTAAAGGGTCTTTTGCACTGACAAAGACTTTTTGATTTGCTTTTAAGATTTTCCTTATTTCGTATTAAAAACAAACAAAATATATATAAACTCAAGAGTTACCTAAATAAACTTTATCTGTGCGAAAGGGATCTAATTATTATTTAGCTTTAGAAGACGAGTTTTTACATCTTATTTGCGAATTTTCCCACATACAACTTTTGCCGGCTGCATTTACGTTTGCTAAAAAACTTATATAATATGAACACCAGAATAAATGTATTTTATAAAAACAAAATTCGAGTTAAATACTAGCCATTTTGAAAAATTTTATGTTACAACAGCTCTATTTCAAAATTACGATTGAAAGCCGAAATTATCAATCGTGTGCATATAGACCTGTTCGGTCGCGTTACGTATGGGAAACCAAATTGGCAAGACAGATAAAAACTCGTCATGTAAAAATATAATTAAATTTTTGGTTGAATGCATTAGGTGCAAATTATATTATTTGTAATTTTGCTTATTTAATTGTATGTCAGGTAACACTCTATATCTTATAGAATTTTTCTAATAAAGTTTTTTTTCAGTCTTCGAAATATCTTTTGAAATGTTTGTGCTTTTATTTGCTGCAAATAAAAATAAAAGCAGACAATTAGATTCACGTACATTCATTAATATTGTATGTACATGTATGCGTAAGTAATTCTAGTTCAATGGACATTCTGACTTTAAATAACACATATTTCAAGTTCATCTCAGAATGGAATAGTTGACTTTTCGGCAATTAAATAATAATGCTGTTCTTACCATAAAACAAATTGGTATTTTTTTTTTATTCAAAACATACATATCGAAAGATTTGGAAGATGTATTAAAATAACGAATTCACTAATAATATAAGTGAGTTCGAACGGATGTAATCACCCTCATTGTGTTTGGTATTTTATTTTACTTCAATTTGGATAAATCGTTCCAGATTAAAGAACAATTCGTCGTTTTTCTTTATTCTATTACAAAATGTTAAAGGCAAAAAACCCCAAAAAGAATAAGGGTGATTATGTTCCGCTTTATTCTGCAATAACTTGTCAACCAGAAATGGCAAGACACTGTTAAAAGTACACAATTCTAAAGAAAGTACGTGGATGTTCTACATTTGATATTTGACTCTATTCCAGTTAGTCATCGATACAAAACACCATCGTTTCATCTCATTTGTCAACACATACTCGCACATATTTTGTATTCCCCAAGAAAAGCAATTATTCATACATTCAGCTGGAAACGGATTTCATTCAATATTTTGGCTCTTCAGAAAGCTAAAGCCAAAAACTGAAATGTATTTGTTGGGTGTTTAAGCAATGTCTAATTACCCAACAAATACATTTCATATTATAGTAATACAATGACAACAATGTGTAAAATAGTAAATATATTAAAATGGAAAATTATTTTTCCGAATGGAATCATTTTTAACATCCTGAGCGGAATTGTTAATTTCATGTCCTAAAGGGAAAATTAATGTTTGAAAGAAACAAAATTGTCGGAGTTTATTTTTACTGCATTGCACTATTTCTTTATTAACGCGATAATATGCTTTGTTTTGTTTTACTAATCAATTATGGTGTTGCAGCAACTTCATAAGTTTAGAACATAATTAATACAAAACAATTTCTAAACTTTTTCCGGTTAATAAAAACGATAGAAATATGAAGCACCACAAATAAATTCGTACATAATAGAAAAGGAAATCAAACCCATTCCGAACGGAATCAACTACCAAAATTTTTGTTAAAATTAAAAAAAAATTTAATAATTAGGGTTTCACCATTAATAATTTCCTTAGTATATAAACCGCTTCCTATCATTCTGGCTGTTGCTTTTCGTATATTAAAAGAATTTGTGTACATAGACCCCAGAGCTTAAAACACTGTCGTCCCCGCGGGAATTTAAAATACCCACCATCTCCTATAAAGCAAATTTTTTGGCTCATCCATTTTTTTTTTCAAAATCAAAAAGTCTAGAACTATACCTCACATCTGGCGTTACCCAAGGCAATACTCTTTTTTTCGGTAAGCGTTAAATATATTCCCGACGCTCTCCATTTCGGCAACATACTGATGTACAACGACAATGTAAAATGGTTTTTTTTCTTTAATAATTCCGCTGATCGTCAGTGATCTTACGAACTTTTTATCGGAATCCAAGAAAATACAAAATGTTGAATATTTGTTTTATGTTTTTTTTAATACCATTTTCGTATTGAAAAAAATGCGAATTTCGCACGGAAATATAATTTTTTTCTCAATTAATTTATTAATAATTTCAAAAAGATAGGAGACAGAAAAATTACATTAGACTAAAAAAATACAATTTTGCTACACATCTTTTGGTGTTTTGCTTTTGATGATTCGGATGACTCGTTCTCGAGTTAGAGTGAAATATGTCTACGTGCCTGACTAATTTAGGGGGGAAAATTGGCACGCCTATAAAAAAAATCCCGATCTGATGGAAAAAAACCCAAAATGGATTTGAGTTTAGCGCATCAAAATCTACATAGTTTTATTTAAAGGAAAGACAAAAAATTATTTTTTGCAGAGCAGTATAAATAGGGTTTCACCATTCACAATTTTCTTAGCATATAAACCGTTTCATTTCATTCTGGCTGTTGCTTTTCGTATATTAAAAGAATATGCGTACAAAGCATGAAAGACTTTCGTCCCCGCGGGAATTCAAAATATTGGAGTAATTTCTTAATGGTACAAAAAGTCTTGAACTATACCACTCACCTAGCGTTCCCCAAGGCAACACTCTTTTTTTCAGTATGCATTAATTATAAAATATCCCTGATGGAAGAATTGAAACAACACTATCAACCAAAGCGGGTAAATAATGGCTCGATTGAGACGCGAGTTCGAAAACCACTTTATCTCACACTTGGGGCAGGTAAATTGGACGCCTATATCGTGCAATTTAATGCATTTAAATTATTTTTGTGTGGCTATGTTAAGGTTCATGTCTATAGGGACAATCCCGCAACGGTTGAAACAGTGGAAGCGAAAAATGAGGAAATTAATCGTCAGGTACCGGCCGATATATTGGCTTGTGAGCCATTTAAGACATCGCAGCATACAACAACATTTACATGAAATCCTGTTTACATATTGAATTATATACGTAGATGGTTTTATCAACTCAAATAAAGATCGTACATAATTCTTTAAATTGTATATTTTTAATCAAATGCGAAAACTTAAAAAATCACCCATTATATAGGTTAAATGTTGGAAATATGTAAGATACGTATGTCCTCCAAAACTAACTTTAGTAACTTCTTCATGAATCAATTTTTTTTGACGCTCAATGTGTATAATTCCTTTAATGAAAATCTGGGTTAGATGTTTAGAACATGCTGACAAAATAGAATCTAACAGATTTCGTAAATGTTGTATTTTTTGCTATTAAGTTAGTACGTACTTATAAGTAATTAAGTATATGAGTCAATCATCCCAAACGCTTAAACACAACAGGAAAAATGTTTGTTATTTCCATTTTTGTTGTGTAAGAGCGCAAAACAATTGCAATAATGACCTGTACTATGTTGAAGATTTTGCAGATACATATGTATATAGAAATACGAATTAATGTCACGTACGGTAACATAAGCGATAGAGTTGAATTCAGTCTTACCGAGCCCTAAAAAAGGAGTTGTGTCACTACCATCTACATCACATATCATAATAAATTGTCGTGAACCATATTTCGAAAAGTTTCCATTATGTTGCAAAATCAGAAACAGAACGCTTCAGTATACATACTCTTTATTCAGAAATTGATAATTTCTAACAGCACCAGAAGTAGCTAATTCTTATCCAAAAGGACAAGTGAGTATTATAACTCAAGGGAAAATTTGGAACTACCTTTTATCAGGAAATAAATTGTTTCGATGGTTTATTTTTAGTACATATTTTTAGAAATCTTTATAATTTTTTTCGAAAAGAAGTTTTGAAAGAAAAAAAAATTATCGAAACTGCACTACTTCTCTTTTTGTACGAACGTTTCTTTTTGTTATCAGTTAACTATTATATATCATAGAAACAATAAAATATTTCTCCTTTCAGTTCCATATACTTAATCCAACGTTTCTTAAATTTGTTTATCCCTTCCGAAAAATATTATTTGTGGAGATCATAAAATTAGAAATTTTATAGTGAAATTATTTCATCTTTGACGAAATGGCAGAGCAATTTCTTAACGTTGGAAAAAAATTACCAGTTTGTGCTAAATCTAGAGAATAGGGCTGATTAGGCTCAAATTGTCGCCCAATTCATGGATTTTTAGTATGGAAATTACACGTTTACGCCTTTGGACTGACCTGGTGGTCTTTGTACAAATACCATAATTTTTTTCCATTCCTCATTGAGGCGCTCCAATAAGTTGGTATAATTTCTCTTTTGAAAATATTGACTATTCGGTCGGTAACATTATTAGCTGATAAACGCTCTTCCACTTTCTTTGGCGCCGATTCACCCCGAGAAATCCACTGATTTGACTGCGGTTTGGCCTACAGTGTGCTGTGGTGAATCCACGTTTCATCCGCTGTTACGAAACGGCACAAAAAGTTGTCCATATTGCCAATGCCAAAGATTCCTGCGCAATTATCACATGGTCCATTGTGAGCAAACACGGCAACCATTTTGTGAAGATTTCTTATATCGAAGTGATCATGCAAAATTAAAATTACTGAGTCACGTAAAATGTCTACGACTTCAAAAATCTCTATGGCTTTTAATCTCCAATCAGCTAAAGGCATATTTCCGAACTTTCGAAATCTTCTGTACTTGTACGGCCACATTGAAATTAAGTAAACGATTTATTTACCATAATATTTATCATGTTTAACCTTAGTTCGAGTGATGTTTTTTTTTCGCAAAAAGTAATGCTTAATGAGCAGACGAAATTCACTTTTTGCATTTTATTCTATAAAACTAAACGACGCAGCTTATTCAAATTTAGACAGAAGTCAACTAACAGTTTCCAAAAGCAGTGGTTCAATTTCAATTAAGAGACGAGAAATTTATAAAGCCCCGGAGTTAATGACTTATCCTCGTAACATTATTAATAATTAACATAAAAAACATTTAAGCTTTTTTTCGGATTAATAAAAACGTTCGGATTTTCTGTCACTACAAATAAATTCGTGCGGAATGACAGAAGAGAATCAATCCCATTCCAAACTCCGTTTTCAAATAGAATTGAACCCTGTATGTGGCATTGCCGCCAAGTCCTGAGTCTGCAGGATATGAAAAATATGGAATTTGAACGTTACATTAAAAATTAACACAGTAGACTGTTCATTCCGTGAGCAATATGAAGCTACAAAGTAATTGTCATAAACAAAGCATATTTCAAAGAGCTTCATTGCATTCTACTGAATTGTTAGTTTGCTACAAGTGCAATAAAGAAAGAACTTAAATTAAGTCGACTATTTTAGATTGAAACTATTTGAACTTTGTGGATTGATAAAAGCGTATTTTGTATATGAACACTGTTTTTTGAGCGTACCCAAACCGTCCGGTATTTTATTTTCTTAATATTTTAACATGCCAATCAACAATTCATTACATTTATTTTTGGATGTAAGTAAATTCCTAAGATGTGATATATACGCATTTCTAGATATTCGTACAAAAATTTGGCTGGTATGTATGCACTAGCTTTTTTCATTAAGTAGATGTGCACATCTATAAGTAGATAACTTTACATACATATGTATATGTATGTATATCTGTAAAAGTATGTATATTTTTTTAACAAAATAATACATTTAATACTGCAAATGGATAGAAATTACATATTTATTAGCAAAATATATACTAGACGTTATGCAATTTTTTGTATATAAACGAAACATTTATTACACTAATCGTTCACTCATCTGCTTCAGTTCGCTGTAAGAAAATAGCAGCATAAGTAACAGTTCAAGTGCTTTTCTTTAATATAAATTGACTCCTTAAATTTTGTATATAAAAAATATATTGAAATGAAGTCTATAGTCTGTATACTGCTCCTGATGGCGTCCACTGCATTAGCTGGCACACATGTTAATATATCATTCAGTCAACAACATTCAATAGGAAGTACCAAGACGACAAAATTGCAAAATGACCGAGCTGAACTTGTAACATCTGACAACTCTGGAAAATCTAATATTGACGATGAGAATAAACATTTCGCTAAAATTCAAATTGAGGGCCAAAAGGATAAACTTGATTTTGAAAATAAACAGAATGTAGTTGACGGTGATGTAAAGACCAAACAGGATTCTACTAGCGAGTCTCGTTCAGGTCGTATACAGGACGAAGAAAGAGATGGATTTTTCAACTCTCAAACGCACAATCAGCAAAGAAGTTTTTACAACACAAATCGAGAAGTTCTCCAGAACCATGGTCAATTTAGAAGCCTGAGCCCGCAGGACATGAAAAACATGGAATTTGAACGTTACATTCAAAATTATCATAGTGGGCCAACTGTTGAAACGGTAAGTAATATGAAGCTATAATATGACCTAAATTCATAGTCTGAAACAAAGCCAACTTTAAAAAGCCTAAAACCAGTTATAATATACTAGTGGTGTTTTCATACATATTAATACTGGTTTTAAATATTTAAAGTGTAGCTTCAGATATCAAAAATATATTTTGCAATCTTGTTCTTTGTTTCTTTAGGTATACGAGTCGGCAAAACCAGAAATGCATCATACTTTAAAGACTTCGGCTATTAACGAAGGATCGCAACGAGTTGTTAAATTCGAGAGACAGGTAGCGTTACCTGCAAAAGCAGAGAGTGTGCAACCATCCTCTGATATCATTAAGCCAATTGTTAACCACCAGACTGTGGCACCATCTATTACCTCGAAATCTTCATCGTCATCTTCGCTATCACCCTCAATACCAAACATAAGCGTAGGCTCTACTGCTGGCAATGGTTTTAAAGTAAACCTTAATCCAAGCCCATCATCAGTTGGAAAAGATGGTGGTTTTAATTTTGATATTAACTACAATAGGCCGAATTACAATGATCCCACCTTTAAATATCACGATGGACATTCCGACCCCCATTTTTACAATCAGATCCCTCCCTCAGTGGAGGAACCACACAGCGGCTATGGAGACTTTTACAATAATATCTATAGTCATACACAAGCAGATGGTTATCATCCTGTTGAACAGCGACCTGTTGTCACAAAAACTATTCAAATCGCCCAGCCTGCAATTAAAGCCAAGAAATACGAGGTTCGCCACCCCGCTATACAGAAGGAATTTTATGATATTGAGGAACGAGTTGTGATTAAGCCTGCGGGCACGGTAGTCGTTGAGTTGGAAAGACCATCGGCGAAGATCTTAAAAGAAGAGACAACATTACCTTTAGGACATCCACATCCAGCAGTGGCTGCAGCATACATGCCGACAAGAAATAGCCAAAGTTTTAGCAATATCATTTACAGTAACGCAGGATCCTCATCATCATCAAATCATCCAAATAACCAATACATTCCCCAACAGACTTACAATAACAAAAATGTGCACGATCATCATTCACCCACTGGTTCTTCAACCAGCTACGATCAGACCTCAAAAGAAGTAAGACTAGAATCTAATCAAAATAAGCCATACACTGGAGATAATCAGTTTTCTACTGTACCAACTGGAGATGCACCAAAATCTCAAAATAGAGAAATTGTGGTACTTACCGATGGACATGGAAATCAACGTCAACTATCTACAGACCAATTTACATACTCCCGGGATGAGACTGACAAAGTGCCTTCTAGACAAGTTTATAACCACAGAAGTTCTTTTGATTACGAGGAAAATGGGCGTTCTACTAGCCAACCCAACATTCCATCGCAACGATCTAGTTTTCAACCCAATCAGAATAGCAGAGAAGACTTTTCTTTTGACGCCGAATACATAAACACTTCCGGCAATACGAATTTGCGAAAAGATAACAAACCTGCACGATTACAAGAACAACCGTTATCAGAAAGAGTTGTTGAGCAAAAACAACAAACACAACCCGTTATAAAGCATGAGCATAAAATTGTATTGTCTCCTAGTCAACACAATATATATTTAAGTCGAAATCAAGAGGTGCCCAAAATGAAATTCATTGGCGAAGCCGCTGAAGTTCGTGAAATAAAGCCATACTTACAAAATCATCGTGGACCTATTGTTCTTTATGCCCCAGAAAAGTCAATGCCAGAATTAAAATACGTACAAAGGTCAGACAACAAGCCGTTATCTAGGACTTCATCTCAGGTTGTACAATATCATAATTATCCACAAAGAAGTCAATCAAACAGTGCGACTAGTCGTGTCCAATATAGCGCTCCATATGCTCAGATGAGGCATCATTCAGATGAAGACGTCAAGAATGATCAACAACTGCATAAACACTTAACAAGTCAGCGAAAATCCGAAAACTTGATTCTTGAAGATAAACCTACCACGGAACTAAGAAAATCGTCAAACGAAAACCTAATGAAAAATCAAGCTACACAGGCACACATTGAAATAAAAATTCCTAACCGATCATCTGAAGATGGCAGTAAAGCCATTTTTGTTGATTCTACAACAAGGCCAATGATGATGGATATCGATCGTGATCAGACACATAACACAAAGTTGGAAATCACTGTTACCAATAACGGAGAAGCACACCAAGAGAAAAAAGAAAAAGACGATCACGACAACAGCGAACAGAAAGACTCTGCTAATATTAACTCAAATAAAAACGAAAACATAACTGATAAAGATAGCGAGCATCTATCTAATATTAACTCCAAGCCCGACTGTGGTCAATCCTCCAATTCAGTTTTGAGTGAAAACTACGAATTGCCACGAGCAGAAAACAATTATAGGCAGCAGAAATTCATGCGAATTGTTGAAAAGCCAAGTGCTGCTTCTACATCTACAGCAAGTGATACGTCATCAACCGCTGGGTCTGCAGCCGTTCAAGCAAATATTAAACCCCATGACATCGATGGCAATGTTCAAAGTACTGCTGGTCACTTAACCCCTCCAGGTTCTCGTGTCATATCATCTACATCTGCCTCTAAAGAATCAAGTCCTAGTGAGAGCTTTCACAAGCGGCGCATTGTTGTCAATCACCCTTTCCAGACTGTACGAGAAGTCGTAGAACACGAACCTTATACTAACTACCACGAAGTTCAAGTAAGTGAGCCTGCTACCCCTGCTCTCTATCAATCTGCCAACTATTATGAAACCCATGGAGCTTTGCGTCAATCCGAAAATAGACACTCAACCTCTTATTACAATTAAAAGATGGAAACGTAAAAATTACAACGTACTGGTTAGAGGGGTTTTGTTTGCTTAATCAAAGCATTTAACAATTAATTATTTAACATTTAAAGTAGTTATTATGTATAGCCCCAGAGCACTCTTGGATATATTGGTACATGCATATTTATGTATGTGTACCATAGTTGGTCTGTTCTGGGATTCAATAATTTGTTAATCATTATATTGACAGCTAATCTATTTAATTTAATGATTTTTTTATTGTAATAATTACCCGTAGTTTAAGATGTTAATAAATGCAACAACACTTATGCATAAAAAGCCGCAATTGATTTCTTACTAAAAAATTTTTTATACATTTTGTGAGTATATCTTGAAAAACTTTATGCAATTATCCATGCACTAACTTCCCATGTTTATGTGTTTATTGCAACTTCATTTGTATGGACCTTTCCTTACGATTATAAGGTAAAATTTTAATAATGAAAAACTTATCCGTATGATAAAATCCCACTTTGAACTAACCTGCAATAACGGCCCTAAGTATATCTTATAAAGATATAAAACTTAAATATAACAGATTTGGGATCATCACAAATATTTAGGACTTAGGATGTCAAAAAACAAAGATTATATATTTATTTAAACAAAAAATTTAACAAAAATGATATAGCTAATACAAAAAATTCAAGATCCAGAATATTTCAATATTAAGATTTAAATACAAGATCATATATGTACAGATATCATTTGCAAAATCAAAGTAAGCAAGCCAAGTTTAACAGTTCAGAATGAAATAAAAGTAGCAATGTGTTAGTTGAAAGGAACTAGAACAACTCAAGAATTAAAACCAAAATTATTCACTCACTCCGATTAGGGTAATGAACAAGGTGCCTCTTAAAGTCAAAGAACTGAAGAATTTATAATGCTGCTAGGAAACAAAATAATGGCACTCTTTCTTCTACAGAAGCAGAGAGAGTAACATCAACTGAAGAAAGTCGACAGGCTGTGTAGCAGCCCCAATGACCCATTAGGGTTCCATCTAGTTGATTCGGAAAATACTTCTCAAAGGGTTCCAACCCTGCTCATCCGGTACAGTGCACATACAAAATTAACTCAAACAACAAAAATCTACAAACACAAATATGCATCGAACCGACACTCATGCTGAAGCAAATGTTTTATTTTTTTGAGCTCTTCACCCGTCCGACCGTGTAATAATACGTTCCAAAAAATTGTATTTCTTCTGTGACCAAAAAAGGTTAGATTAAAATCCAAACAATAAATTATTTCAATATCACCTTTCAACAGGTTAGGTGACTGCTATTAGTAAAACGCATGATAAGTAAATTTGGAGACTGTTTGAGTTTAAAGGAACAGCAAAATTATATTCTTGCGAAATTGTCTTGATTATTACTTTGTTCAATTACATTTAAATTTTATTAACATAATTAATATTATTTTAAACAACTAATACATTTTTTTATTTTTCAAAAAGAAAAGAACGAACAACTCTTTTCTCTTTGTGCCTTTCATATTTTTACATTTACCAACTACATTACTTTTACATACCAAATAAGCACATACCTTTTCTTAAGATTTTATTTTTGTGTATTTAATTATTCACTTTTATAAATTTGCGAACACATTCTTTATGAATTTTGCAAACAGGATGTATTAAATTTGTCGTGCTTCTGCAAATAAAAACTCCGTTATATTTTACATTCCATGGAGAATGGTGAACATAAATGTAAGGTGGTAGCGCAAGGTAATATACATCACAATAACATATCGACCGTTGTTTGTGTTATCACGGCTTACGTCAAAAACTATTCCAGCATACTAAATTCAAATGCTCCATAATTACTACTAACGATGACATATTTAAACACAATAAGGACCATTTTGAGCCCAAGAACTTCACGGAATGTGGTTGGGCACGAAACCAAAAATTGGTTGGTGCTACCCCCTTATTTATAATAGCACCATGTCATGTGTTGTTATCTGGAATAGCACTGCTACCTCTAAATTACATCATGGTATCGCTAAAAGCTGGATGAATGTGGACTTACAAGCCTTGTAGCGATAACATATGGTGTAGTTGTTTCGATAATATATAAGCACAGGTTATGTCTATTATATAGGCATCACAATATCGAGAATGAATCAACATTCGTCACTTCAAATACTAGTAAGCTCTTTTATTTCAAATCTCATATCAAGTATATGGATAGATAAATGGCATCAGCCTAGAATCTAACATAATACCGAACCGGTTGCGAGCTCATAGAAACACACATATAGAAATACTTACGTACTTAGATTCTTAAACCCAAAGTCGCCCATGTCACCACCAAGTAAAGCATGGTACATATTTGTAATAAAATAGTGTTAAATACGTTAAAGAATTTTTGAAAATAACAACTGTTTTAATATACATACATATGAATATGTACATAAGGTTTATCTACGTTTAATATATCCTGCATCTTTGAATAATTTATAGACCATATCGCGTGGAATCTTTTCAGCTTCACGATCAATTACTGGCATTTCTTTATCTGTAAACCATGATTCTTTTGCCAGCGCTGCGGCAATGTGAGGATTTTTGTAAAAGCGATCGCTTTTAGAAAGTTCAGGCGGTAACTGTGATTCACGCATAGAATTGGCTACAACTGACGGATGAGCATAGGATTGTTGTCCATGGGTTAGCTGCTGCTGATAAGCAAATTGTCCACTGCAGAATGTTTTCGAAATGACGAAAACTGCAAAAAATATTAAACTCGTTTTCATGATTCTAAAAATAAAAATGTAGAGAATAATTATCCGCATACGTTTGTGGTATTGCATTCGATAAATCGGCTTTGTCTTAATCACTCCAATAATTAATTAATATTTTTAGATCAATCGGATAACAATTTTAAATAAATAAATTAGTTATTAATAACCGGCAATGACCCCATTAAAATAATTATTATTAAACTAAAAAGAATAACTCAGATATATGAATATAATTATGTATACAGAAAGTAAGGAAGAACTATTTGATATATAATTTAGAAGCTTCAAATATTTATTTAAAGACGATATTTAGCACAATTTTTCAGGATATAATTGACTTTTTTCTTTAATCTTATTTCAGCAAATAATACATTATTCATTTGTAAGAAGTCACATTTCCCAAAGAAACAAATGTTTTATGAAAGAGTTAAATTTTATTTTGTTTTAAATTAGTTAAAAATAACTACAAAAAAGTGAGCATTCGTCATGCTAACAACAATAAAAACACAGACGATGCACAGAACTTTGATTTTAGTCGGGCAGGGTATTTTAGCTTGTACTTTTCTCAAATTAAATTTTTCTTAATATCCAGTTAGATTTGCACTTTTTGTGCCCATTATTTTAATCCGAATTAACACACACACGTGTACGTATATGTAAACACATTTCTTTAGCTTAGTTTTTGCTCGAAGTCTTTTTAGTTTGCCACTTGACTAGTGTCGAACTAGTTAGCGTCGTTAGAATTTTTCATGGGAATACGTCAAAGACCATCTCTACGTTGATAATTGCAATTTCGAACATTATGTCAAGCTCCAAAGATGGCTACCAAATGAAAGTTTTATCGCAACCATATCTTTATGTGCATTTCATTTGACTTTAGTTTTGAAAATGTATGTACATATTTATTTAGCGACATACCTACATAAGTACGTATGTACTTATTTTTGTTAACAAACTAAATTTATTAATTTTTTAATTTTCTATTTTTTATTATCGAATATATATATATATATATATATATATATATATATATATATATTATAATGTGTGTGTGTATGTACGTACACTTATTTTCGTATTGTACGTTGCAGTCACTGTTCTACTAAAAACTGAAATTAGAACGCTCTGTTTCAATCTTTTATGTATGTTAAAAACGGAGAATGCGTTACATTTTTGTATGATGGAAAAAAAATAAATCAAGGCATTGGACTTAGATGAAGGAGATCAACTTTATGCTTTCTCAATTATTTATACAAATAATTCAATTATTTAGTTAACGTAAAGCAGTAGTTTGAACGCACATGCATGCATAAATCCATGCATACGTTGTTTATATGTTGCTGCTTATTGACTAGACAGATCATAACAATAGCTAGTTATAAGTATATTTGTTTGCATTCAATCAATTATCAACTGCTACATGTTAACCCTGTAAGCGTTTAAAAAATCGTGAGCGTGCGAGACTGTGGAATATATGAACGCACTAATGCATGTACATATGTACATATTTGTATGAATAAGTACATACATTTATGTAGATATACAAACATATTAGTCGAGCCCATTTATTAGCTTCTATAGCTAAATCTATTGATTGCTACATGTAGTAGCACCTTCACACCTATTATAATATATAATTATGCACTCAAGAAATGATTTATTTGATTTTTTTTAGTAGATATGTACATGTACTTACACCTATTTATATCTATGTACGTATTTATCGAAGTGTGTAGGTACCGTAAGTTTAATAAATAAAACAAATATTTTGGGCAAACGAATTGAGCTCTTACCTCTACTCCGCTATTTGTGCATATTTCGTAATTGGGAAGAGTGCATAAATGCGAATTCCCCATTTGACTAACGTTTTATTTAATCTAATCATTTAGCTTGATCGCCTAGACTATAATTATCCGGATATATATATATATATATATATATATATATATGTATGTATATATATATATATATATATATATATATATATATATTTCTTATGAATTAATAAATAAACACTTATACGTACATACATACGTACTTGAGTAAGAGCATTGCAGTCAGCCTGGGACCAAGTGCCTCTGTGAACAACTTTGATTCTATTGATCAGTATAAGGAGTGAAATTAGGTGTGGTGTATTCCCGGCGACATGTAAAACATCTCAATATGTGCCAATTCCACTCAATTATAGTACGGAATTCTAAACGACGAGCACATGTTAAATGTCTATAGTAGAAGCCGTTATGTGGTTTACAATTAGGTAGTAGTACAAGTAACAAAGTAAGAGCCAGCCTGTAGATTTTCGACACCGATATTTCCTGCAAGTTATGTACATCGTATGTACATGTATATATATATATATATATATATATATATATATATATATATATATATATGCAACAGTTCTATTTAATAAATAAATTATCATTTCCACCAAGCAAGTAAATTTAATTTTATAGATATAAAAATGTTTAACAAATTTTCAAATGGTAAAAAACGCGTGATGAAGTTTTTGAAGATAATTGCTACATTTACTTGTTACCACCCCAACCAAGGAATCCTTTAACAAAGCCTGATATGCCCTTATTTCCAGATGATTGAAGCTTATCTTCTAGTGATGGCAGCTCTACATAGTTTAGTGCCAAATCAAAGAATAATGGTTTACAGGGTATTGCTTCCATTTCCGGAGTCATTTTGAATACATTAGGGTTCTTAGTGTGCAGAGATTGGTCCTCTTTGTATTGAGATAAACGTTCAAATAAAGGCTTAGATGATTTCTGTGATTTTGAGGTCAAAATCGAATCTTCTGAATTGCCATCTTCAAGAACGCTGTATGCATGAGCCGAAAACTTACAACTATCAATAATTGAAATAAGTTTCTTCAAATCGCTCTCCATGTTAAACTCTGTGCTGGGTTTACCCTTTAAAGCTTCATTTGCATAATTTGATGCTCGTTCGTATAAAGCAACCGCTTCCTTCCATTTCTTCATATCGATTAATGTTAGTGCAATGTAGTAGCATCTGAATGCTTTAAAAGTTAAAGCTAAATTTTGTATTTCACATTGGTAGACGGAATCATCTTCCATGCCGTTAATTTGCTGCATTTCAGTTATATTTTGCAATATAATCTCATATAAACGTGTTAAATCTTGAGGACGAACACGCTTCCCCTCAAAAGCACTGCCATCACTTTTTTGATTGGGGTCAACAAAATTTGCTTTAGCCTGCTCTACGAGACATAAATTACGTTGCAAAGTGCGACTGTGTCGAATATAAGAAAGATAAGCTAGTAGATATTGTATACCAGACACTGTTTGCCCGGTTGTTAGAGACCGAAGTTTAGGATCTTGTTTTATTTCCTCCTTAACCGCCTGAATAGCATCCTTGCAATCCATCAAAGTACGTTCGATTAGATCTATTTTGGATTCGACCTTAGAGGTCTTTTCAAGACCTTTGTCTAGTTCTTGTGCGCTCAATAAAAACAGTCGAACTTTTTCTGGGCGAACCGTAACTTTACGGCTACGCCATTCTATAGTTTGTAGACCTTCACTACTCTCGGTTTTGGTTTTATTGACCAGATCATCAAGGTTTTCAAGCAGACCTTGAGCTCGAAACTCTAACAAGTCATCCATATTACGCCCAGCATCTCTCCCGCCACTTATATTATAAGCGCAATAACGCAAATTAGGTGTAAATTCGTTTACTTTCGCACGATATAGTTCCTGTTCGTCTTCAGGCAAGGCCTTGGTCAAATTTTCATAGACAATTTGAGCTCTTTTCAAATGTTCTCCTGCAGTTTTCCAAAGCTGCAATTCAAAGTGCAATGTTCCATGCATCCATGAGACATAAGCTTCACATTCTAACTTTGTGCGAGCATCAAATGACTCGGACTAAATAAAAATTTTATATTATTTTTTGTAAATGCAAGAAGCTAATGTCCTGAATTTTTTATACTCACGTTGCATAGTTCCTGTAATTGTAGCGCATATGAACAAGCCTTTCTTAATTTGCTTATTAAATGGAATCTTTTGCGAGGCTCTGTATTTGATTCTTGTTTTAATTGCATAGCATAGGCCCAAGCACGCTCTGCACTTATTAGTGGAATATAAAAAAAACGTTCATCGGCGCGCTTTCCTGTAAGCTGACTCATAGTTACATCCCGGCGCTTGAAGTGTCTCTTATCCCCTTGGGGAAATTTCAATGCTTTACGCAGACGACGAATTCTTCTGGTGCAGTATCCACGGTACCGTTGATAGTCACCATGTCGCAAACCATGTTGTTGTTGGGCATCTTTAATCATATGCAAAACTGAAATTTATCATAATCTTAAGAAAAACCATTATTATATCTGAAAGCGAACGTAATTATAATTATTGTAGGTTATATAGAAAATAAAAGGTTAGTTTCTTGGACTTAAAAAGGATACTTTCTACAGTAAACACTTTCAGAGATTCGCCTTGAATTGGAAGATTTTCCACATCATATTTTTCCACATTTTCTGTATGATTGCTTTCTTGAACCATTCTGTTTATTAAATGCTTTTATATCGCTATTTTTTTAAATATATATTTCCAGCCTTAATGACGAAAATGCACTCTGGAGAACTGTCAAAACGTCATCAAATTAAAAGAGTAATCACCCTGTGATAAAAAATATTTCCCTTCATTGCCACAGAATGTGGTATCAAAGGTCCATTAAAATGATCGATATCTGAGCACAGCTGTTGAAGTATCAATTAGTTTTTGAAACCAAGGTTCGCCTATATTCAATATTCTTATGTAAGTTGCTTCATGTGTATGATAATTTTTGTTGACCTAATACTTTTCATTTGCTACAATCCAATCCCATTTATATAAAACACTGTAGGCGAGTACATTGGAGATGATCTTAGATGGATACATATGTAACATAAATTAATAATGAAAGCATTGTTTAAGTGAATATTTTCGCAAATGGGATGTGTTCCTTTTGATGTCAGTACTTCAAAACGAGAATTTTGTAGTATTATGGACTATGATTTGCCCTTTACTGTACTCACTGATGTACAAAAATATTATGGCAGCACTCCCAGACTTAAGTAATTTTTACTCCTTGTTGTGATTATTATATACGTAAATAAGTGCAAAGTTGCTAATTTTTACTACGAATGTCAGAATTAATATAAGTAAAGTTTTACCAACTGATCAATACTATTTTGACATTTTCTTTTTAAATATTTGGGGCCACGCAGCTAGGCGTTTGCCAATTTTATTTTAAAGAATTAAATATTTTTCAGGTAAAATTTCCAAATATCCCCATACGTGAAACATTTATACTACTAAGAAAACCTAATACATATGTGTAAAGTAAGGAATATGTCCTCATATTGAATATAATAGTTGAGGTTATAGACATTTGCATATACATATTTATATCGTACGTGAGCGTGTTTTTACTGGTTTCAAGTGCAGTGTGATTTTTATTTGAAATTGAATTAAATATTTGGGATTGATTATAAATTCTAAGGTTTTAGTTTTCTATAAATATTGTGTTAAATTTACAGGATGGCTAACAGAAGGGACAATGAAGAAACGGATAAGCAGACACGTATTGCAATTGTCAGTGACGACAAGTGCAAGCCAAAACGTTGTCGTCAAGAGTGCAAGAAATCATGTCCAGTAGTGCGAATGGGTAAATTGTGCATTGAAGTGGGTCCTACTTCAAAAATTGCTTCTTTGTCTGAAGAACTATGTATAGGATGTGGCATATGTGTCAAGGTATGATGATTTTTAATGTGCTAGTAAATAAACATTTGCGAGACTGCATATATATATTAATTATGTATTTCATTAATTTCTGTTATAACTGCATTTTTAGAAATGCCCCTTTGAAGCCATTACCATTATCAATATTCCAAGTAATCTGGAAAAGCACACTACTCATCGGTACGGCAAGAATTCGTTTAAGTTGCATCGTTTGCCAATACCTCGTCCTGGAGAAGTGCTAGGCTTAGTAGGGCAGAATGGTATTGGCAAGTCTACAGCTCTAAAAATATTAGCTGGCAAGCAAAAACCTAATTTGGGACGTTATGTTGACCCACCAGATTGGACAGAAATTTTAGCTTATTTTCGCGGATCTGAGTTGCAGAACTACTTTACTAAAATCCTTGAAGACAACCTAAGAGCTTTAGTTAAACCACAATATGTAGATCAAATCCCAAAGGCCGTTCGTGGTGCAGTTTCCGAATTGTTGGATAAAAAGAATGAGCGTGAAAATCAAGTAGAAATTTGCAATATGTTGGATCTTACTCATATTCGTGATCGCAATGTAGGCGAGTTGTCTGGTGGAGAATTGCAACGTTTTGCCATTGCTATGGTGTGCATTCAAGATGGGGACATATTTATGTTTGATGAGCCCTCGTCATATCTAGATGTAAAGCAACGTTTAAATGCAGCTTTAACGATAAGAAGTTTATTGCAAGATACCAAGTAGGTTAATAATCATCATATTCTTTATTATCTTATTCTCATTTGTTTTGAATATTTTAAGATTCATCATTGTTGTCGAACACGATTTGTCTGTTTTGGATTACTTGTCTGATTTTATTTGTTGCTTGTATGGCGTTCCCGGCTGCTATGGTGTAGTTACTATGCCCTTCTCAGTACGTGAAGGTATCAATATATTCTTGGATGGTTTTGTTCCTACAGAAAACATGCGTTTCCGCACAGAATCGTTGACATTTAAGGTATGTTATTAAATTGTGATAAAACGAAGTTACCTATTTCGAGTACCTGATCAAAAGCCAATGGATATTGAGAATCATTTGTTAACCAAAGTAAAACTATATCAACAAAATAACCTAACTTTAATTTAAATTTCAAGTCGTATAAGAATTCTTAGTTAATTTAAAGCATTTCATGTAATATATTTTAGGTATTGTCACAGTTAATTTATTTAATATTTGCTTTGATTCATATTAAGTAGAATTTGTTTCATATGCGTTTAAAAAAATTCTGAACCCCATTACATTTTTTCTCGATTCGTTTGTGAAAGTTTACGATTTTTTCATGTAGTTAATATCATGTACAACCATATGAAATGTTTTACTCTTTCGTGATAGCGTTTCCTTACATGGTGGCCTCCGTAAATATCTTTAAAATAATTTTGAATTTAAAAAATTCAACTTTTTACAATTGATTTCTAACAAAATACGCGCATAATGTTACTTTATATATACGAATACATGGGCAGCTTAGTACAAATATCAGTAGAAACTTGTTGAATAACTCCTCACAGTAATAAATTCAATTAACTGCTAGCATGTATGTTGTTTCAAAACTATTTCGTGAGTAAAGATATACCCAAAAATTATTCCCATAGTTTATATAATCTTTGAATATTGGGAAATTATAGTCAATTTTTACTGCTTTGAAAGTGATCAACAAATAGCATGTCATATAAAGAAGTAGTGTTTTAAGGGGAAAATAGGGACATTTTTCGCCTCTGAAGTATTATTTGTTCCGGGTCTATTAACAATTTTATTTTCAACATAAGCATAAGTATATGTATGTTACAAAATTTATAATAATTTTTTTAATAAGGTATCTGAATCGGCTACTGAAGAAGAAGTTAAACGTATGAACCACTATGTTTACCCTGCCATGGCGAAAACTTTGGGGAAATTTTCTTTGTCCGTTCAAGAAGGTCATTTTAGCGATTCGGAAATTTTAGTTTTGCTTGGTGAGAATGGAACTGGGAAAACAACTTTTATTCGCATGCTGGCTGGTAATTTGCAGCCAGACAGCAACGTGGAATTGCCAGTATTGAATATTTCCTACAAGCCTCAAAAAATTTCTCCAAAATATCAAAATCATGTACGCCATTTGTTGCATGATAAGATACGCGATGCTTACGTTCACCCACAATTTATTGCTGATGTCATGAAACCAATGAAGATAGAAGAGATCATGGATCAGGAGGTGCAAAACTTATCTGGAGGTGAATTACAACGTGTTGCTTTAGTTTTGTGCTTGGGCAAGCCCGCCGATGTTTATCTTATTGATGAACCCTCCGCCTATTTGGACTCAGAACAGCGTCTGGTAGCTGCAAAAGTTATTAAGCGGTAAGTCCAAAAGTAATAAATTTAAAACTTTACTCAGTCATTTTTTTTTTTCAGTTATATTCTCCATGCCAAACGTACCGGATTTGTAGTAGAGCACGATTTTATAATGGCCACCTACTTAGCCGATCGTGTTATTGTCTTAGAAGGTGAGCCTTCAGTTAAGACAACAGCGTATTCACCACAATCTCTATTAAATGGCATGAATCGGTTCTTGGAGTTATTAGGTATTACATTCCGACGCGATCCCAATAATTTCCGACCACGTATTAACAAGAATAATTCTGTAAAGGTGAAATATTTTATGAACTAGTCACCTAAATCAGTACTAATAATAATATCCTCATCTTTTAGGATACTGAACAAAAACGTTCCGGTCAATTCTTCTTCTTAGAGGACGAGGGAAGATAAGTATGCTGCCATTTAAAGAAACTTAATAAGGCCGTTACTACAATATAGTTAAATCAATATTTCTTGTTTAACTAAATTCTTTTTACAACATCCTATAAACTATGATGCATAATGTTTTGAAATTTTTTATGTGATTAATTTTGATCGAAACTATTATGTATTTTTTATTTTTATTTCAAAATTGAATTAATCAGTAATACATATATGTTGTGTAATAAAAAAAGTCTAAAATATGCACATAAAACTAAAATGAATATTGTACATTTTAATTTATATATATGTACATCGCAGAGAGCCAGGTAGCTAAAGGCCTTTAAAACAACAAATTTCCATGTCACCTGTTTTTAATTTTATCTTTTGATATTAAAACAAAAAATTGAGAACCTCGAAAGCCAAAAATGTATGTATTTATTTTTATATTCTCCCTACAAACTCAATGTTTTGTAGAAAAGGTATGTATGAAATGTACCTAATTTGAAATATTAAACTTAAAATAATAATATTTCAATCATAATTTTCTTTTAAAATTAAGTATGTTTGGCTTTTAGTCAAGCATATGACAACAATGAGAGATATTGAAATGGTTCCAATATACACCATATTTTCAACATCAAATGGGATACTACTTTTTTTATTCGTAATCTTTGTAATATCCCTCTGGATTTTATCAAATTAGGAACTGTGGCATGATTGCGCCACCGAACAAAAGAAAACAGAAGCACAAATGCGATACCACAAAATGGCATAGCGTGTTTTTGGCTTTAGTACGAGTATCTGGTCTTTGAATTCGTTTATTTAAGCTTGTGAATTTCCCATTAGGAAATTGCAACTACTTTTGTAATGATAGTCTACTATATTACATTTTAAAACGCTAAAAAAATTTTTATACCAACGGATTTTTGTGTGAAAGTCAGTTTATAGAGACATATTACACCTAATTTACACGAAGACCTTTATGAAGTCTATTTTTCGGCGTCATTTTTGGTTTGTTAGCTAACGAGGTAGAGAAGAAATAGGGGTAGAAAAAATTACTCGATTTCTGTTTTCTATGGGTTTTTATAGCCTTCACAAAAAAGTGAAAGGGTATATTTAGGTTTGTCATTCCGTTTGTGATTTCTTCGGTATTAATATGCGACCATACAAAGTATGTATATTCTGGATCCTTATGAATAGCGATGACGATTGAGCGCTGTCGGTCTGTCTGTACGTGAAATCGGTTTTCCCAAGCCCCCAGAAGAGCTACAGACTTCATTCTTGAACCTAAATAGAACTTATTGTTGTATCTAATTTTTTAACCTTTTTTCTTTTAGTAATTAATATAAAATAATTTTCTGAAGAGGCTAACCGAAGGCTAGCGAAATATCGAAATATATACTAATATAAAATAACCTCAAAATTCTCATTAAGAGTTACGTTGGTAAAAAAAACAAAAAAAAAATATAATAAATTTTAGCTTCCAGGGAGCAAATTACGGCATTCGATACGATTCGAAATTTTAAAATATTTCCATATAAACTCTATTGAAATATCTCGTAATTTTGTTCGATAACGAGTACTGTAATTTGCCCCCAGGTATGGGAAATTGAAATATTTTATACATAAAAGTAACAAAAAAGCAACTAACGTCCTTTATTTTTACTAATTAAACTATTTTTTAATATAGGAAAAACAATATTCGTATCAAATATTTCAAATAAATCAATTCCAAGTTTGGATATTTGCAATATTTTGTATCACATGAAAATTACCAAAATAGTTACAAATTTGCAGTTTTTCTTAAATAAAACCCGCTTTACACATTATGAAGATTTGTATTGGTGCAAAATTTTGAATATTTGTTATGCACAAAAATAACCAAAAAATGCAACTGAAGTTGTTTTTTTTCGCTTAATGAAACTATTTTATAAATTAGAAAGCACAAAATTGGTACTTAAATGTATGTATATATATATATATATATATATATATATCTAAAACAGATATACCGATTGCAATATAAAAATCAAAATCAATAAGAAAATTAGACATGTAAAATAATTATCGTATGAACGCAATGAATTTTTGGTAGAAAATTCAAAAGGGAATCAAGAAAAATGGACGTCATAAATTTCATCGTCTGAATCCTGTGTTATAGAGAGATTTGCATTGAATATTTATTTCAATGTAATTTAAATGGGTTTGATAATATATTTCCACACAACTCTAGTTATGCGTAATATGATTGATTATACGTTATTCATACTTGAAAAACAACATTTGCCGATTTGATATTTTATGTTTTTGAAATGAAATTTTAATGTTATTTCGGATAATAATATTCGGACATTGCTAATATATATTATGATAGGCTACATACAGTAGTCCCTCAATTTTTTGTTGCGGTTGGTTCCGAAATGGGAACGTTAAACGAAACGAAGTAAATCGAATTTAAAACTCCTGACACGAAGTTAATTCAACAATTCAGTACAAAGAAAAAGCTTGAATAAATAATAAAGAATATGAAGTAAAAATAACAATTGCAGATTTATTAAAAATTCGTTTATGAAAAATTACGGTCCGTTGGGTTTGACTAACAATTTAATAATGTATGCATGTACAGACTGCAAAAAGCAGCAGTAGAAGAAAACCTAACGCTATCAAATCGCATAAAAACGATTTGAACTCAACATAGGGATTTCCCGGTTTTGCCTAATAAGCTGTGAGCAACCGAGACGACGTAAATCGCATTTTGAAGGCACAAAACACGCTACACAACATTTGGCAACGTAAATCAAGGGATTACTGTAGTTCACCAATATATAAGAAAAAACAATTCACCTATCCTAATAAAACAAATTCTTTACAACTTTTTATGATAGACATTTTTATCAAAAGAGTGCTAAAAAAAATTAACGCTGATCGTGTGATTAAGCACCACTAGATTTTTTATTTGCAACCACATGTCTATGCGAACAAGCCCACAATCAGCCATACATGGTTATGTACACGAGTATGTATATACATGCAAAGCCGTGGAGGCACATTGTTTTATTCCATAAATCAACATATATGCTTTATGATCCAATTGAATATAAAATAAAATTTAAAGGCTTAAAACTTTTGTTCTCTTTAATACAAATCTTGCGTTGATTTTGGGTTAGTAATTCAAATTGATGCATTAGAAACAACTATTTGTTTTTTTTAAATGTGACAAAAATTAAAATTTCACATAAAGTGTGGAGAATATCTAGCACAAATTCAATAAGAATTATTCTATTTTGTAAAACCAGTTTCAATACTGCTTTTACAATTTGCCTCAAATCGAATATAATAAATCAGTAAAGTTGTTTTTTAATTATGGCCGTATAGTTATACTGTCATTCACGTTATATATGCCATTTCAATATTAACAAAATTGGAATGCAACACTTACCCAAAACATTATTTGGCTTTACATTTTTTAATAGACTTCTAAATAACACTTATATATCTGGTCGTAGTTTGAGCGCAAACAATTTTTACATTTAGTATCTGAAAAAATATATTTATTTAATCTAAGTGATTTTAATGAGATTGATATTTATAAATAGATTACAATACATATTTCTAAAACTATATTGTACATGCAAAATACGTAAATATTTATAAAGTTACTTAATTCATATTTTAACAGTAATAATAACTCTAACATATTTATTTTTCATCTTTTTCCGATGTATATACTTACATAAATATAGAAATTCCTTAAATAAAAAATAATATAAATAAATTTCAAACGTACAGAAATGCAAAGAGAAAAATTGACATGATTATAATTGGGTTATATTGAAAAATTCTGCCCAACACTTTTTAACTTTTAGTTAGTCAATTTTGTTGCGGTAATCACTTCATTTGCTAAGTCGAGAGATTGTTTGCGTAATTTAAGTGCCTAGGTAGAGAAAAAAGTTCTTTATTATTAATACAGATATATACAAATGATAAATATATAATAATAATAATAATAATAATAATAACAACAGATAAATAAATAAAATAATGGCAGCCTAATTCATAATGAAAATAATTCATGACGTTTATAAAATAAATTTTAACATGAATTCGGTTATATTATTTATCGGTTATTTTATTTATAAATTAGACCTTAATAATTTACAGGAGATAATAAAAATAAAATGTTTATCAAATCATATTTTAAACGTTTTTGTTTATTTGTAGGAAAATTTGCTATTACAATATAATTTTTTATTATATTTCAATAAAATATCGCAAGAACGATATAATCTCGTTTGGTAATCTTCATATAGTTGAAAGATATGGTTGAAAGGTGGTTCATCGATTAAAAAAAAAACAATTTGAGACATTTAAATTTTGAAAATGATATATAAATTTTGCCTACGACTAACTATGAAGTGGTCTGACGAAATTGTATTATCGCTCGATCTAGGTGGCCAATTTACCGTGCCTAAACGTGAAATTAAGTGCTCAAATGAATTCTCAACAATACCATTATTTCAAGAACTATATGGCTCGTAGTGTCGTCTTGTTGAAACCAGAGCCCATTGAGACCATGCGTTTCAATTTCAGAAAGCACATAGTACGTTAACATGATGCGATAACGGTTGCCATTGACGGTAAGAGACAAAGCAGTTTTATATGAGTCGTGCGTGATTTGTCTAAGCAAGCCTATTGAAAATCAAACCTCACGACGCTTTAATTAAAATAATTATACAAATAAGGCTCCTAAAGAAATGTATGCTCTAATTTTGTATACTACTTTGCGTGAATTTATCTGCCTGTTCGGCAGATAAATTAGTTCGTTCGAATAAATAAACAATTTTTAAAACTTGTTTTTGTTTTAAATGTTATTTATTCGAACGAACGATAGCTTTCGACATCGGCGAAACGGCAGTATGTACATATATACATACGTATATACAAAGACATAATTTCAATAATTTTTGTTTCTTGCTCTCTTTTTCATTTAACAAAGTCAATTAAACAATTATTAAACATTTCGATAGACAAGGCAAAACATGAATTTTTGTACCTTTGTTCGCTAAACAAATTGCGTATAAAACTAAAACAAATTTTTATTTATTTCGAAATTTGTTTTTGCAAAAAAATTATGCCCTTACTTAATAACATATTCTATTTGGATCTATTTATACTATTTTCGCAATATGTATCACCTATTATTTTACAGTCGATGTTGTATTTCCAACTGCCTCAACTAAAATTATTATTGTATTTTTATTAGGAAGAAGCCTTCGAAAAACTCTGATATATCATCTTGATGGACGGATGAAATTTATAAAGTGAAATTTTTAAAAGTGCTTCTTTAAATTAATATTACTACGTCTCTGGATTATTTCAGACATATACCTTCTTCTGATATACAAAGGCCTAAAATTTGTATATATTTTTCCTGTATTTTGTTTTTTTGTTTGTTTCTAAATGAATTTAATCCTAATTAATTTATTCCAACTGTTAAGTGGTTAACAGAACTCTGTTAACAATTTGCGGTTTGCTTTTTCGCTACTTTAATTTAAATTTATCTTCACAGAAATTAATTAAACAATATTTAAATGTATATCAGGGTAAATCGTCGGGCCCTACAAAAATGTTGCAAGCAAATGCAAAGTTTTGTCGTATTTTGTCATTTTCGTTTCATTGAAACAAAACAGAATTTCAATAAAAAGAAACAAATGCATGCATTTATGATACGTTGGCGATTTTTTTTCGCTTCATAAACGAAAGCTACAGTATTCCCACTGAATGAACATATTTTTGCGCCTATTAAAATATCAAACCAGGACAGTCAGTCGAAGAAGTAATTAATTTTATAATCACCGCTAGCGTACGTATGTGTAGTACTTAATTAAACGATACTATACATATGTATAGTATACAAAATTATACTATATAATACAAAAATATTAAGGACACAAGAAACAAACATTAAAATTTTGTTTATAAAAACGGTGTTATACATAAATACATACGCATGTATGTGTTTATATATGTTTTTCATTATATACATTTTCTAAATTAACAAAACAAACTATACGCTAGTATATGCACATACGAATGTATATAGCAAGCTCACCTTTGTTCGTAATTCCTTTTCTTTAGTTACAAGTTCCTGAATTTGTAATACAGTATTTTCATTATTTTTTTGGTCGACAATCCAACGCAAATATAATTCTGAAAGCAAAACAATTTCAATAAGATATAAAAAATGGGTGCTTGCAGCATCCAGTTAGTTACCCGTCCACAACTCCAAACTAATTGGTGCTATTGATGGCCATATGACACTGGGATTCGGTTCATATAGAGTATTTAGAAAATTTTTTAAGACTTCAGGTCTATTTAGATACGACCATAAACTTGTGGTGCGAGTATGAACGTTTAGATCATAACGCTCACTTTCCGAGTCGCAAAGAAAAGTACCGTATTGTGAAAAATAACTGTGTTCAAAGAGTTGGATTAAAAGCTGCGTACTAAATTCAAAACTGCACGGAAATTGTCTATACAATTGATGAATACAGTCTAAAAACAGCACAAACGTAGCACCAGTATTCTTTTTTCGATTTTGCGAAGGCGTGTAGCATGAATGTCGATGCCGCGATGCAAATGGATGACCAGCTTGTATCCATTCCCGCTCTATTAAAGCCTGTATTCTGAAATATGTATAAAAATGGTTAAAACAGTCTGCTAAACGGATATGAAAATGCTTACCCTCTCACAGTGCGACAATCGGGATTAAGTATTATTTGAACTAATGAAGTCACGATTAAAGTAGAATCCAGTCCTTTAGCGCCATGTACCAATACCGGACTACCTTCTTGATCCAAACATTGAGCAACTACGCATGCAGCATTCAATGAGTTCAAAACTAAATTTAACCAATAACTACTTTCAAGGCGAGAAATCCACTTGTCGGATGAACAGGATAAATCATTACATGCTTAATAAACGATACATGGAATTCACAATTTTTTATTATAACTTCTTAAGCAACTACCTTCAACAAGTTTGGAAAAGCTATCTAAAATGGCCGAGGGAGAAGAAACATTTCCAATAGAACGATTTACTTTTTTCCATTGTGAATAGTGCTGATCTGTTTCTGTATTTGATTTGCCTTTGCCCCATGTATCAACTATAAAACCTTTTTTACTTCGGCCTAATACAACATTTAATATGGCTTCATCAGCTCTGCATCTCTTGATTCCTTGAATCGACAACGGCTGCGCACTACGTAAAAGAGCGGCCTTAAAAAAAGTAAAATTTTAGTTATTCTAAATTATTATATTCACTATTCTTCTGTGTTTTAGTAGAAACGCAAACAAAGGCAACTTTACTAGCATCATTGAAGGCCGATTAATAACGTTTATGTAAAAGCACAGCATGCGATATGAGCACTGATGATGGTAATGCTCTGCTGTATAAGTTGAATAATAAAAATGATTTTGATTTTTCCTATTTTTCTTGTAGTATTGTCTAATTGTTGCGTTGCATTTAGCCACAATAAAATAAAATCAGCGATTACGCGCATTGGAAAATATTAGAATATAATATTATTACATGAAATAATAATTATTATTACAATTACATTGTATTAATTTATACATATTAATGGTTTAATAAGATTTTTTCATCCTTTATCTTATAATAACTTTATTAACTTTAATATACGCAAACAGAATTATCAAATTCTTTTTTACAACATTTAGAACCCCAATTAAATATCTTCAAATTTCACATTAATATTGGTATTCACGAATATTGTTTAGTATTCGCGAATATCGAAAATTGACATACCAGATATCACTATTACATAAGTGTCTTTACTATACTCAGCGACATTCACTGCTAAAGTCGTTCGTAATATAATAATATACTTACCCCATTTTCATGGCGGTAACTAAGAACAGGAAACCGACCACCGTCTCTAAACGCTGCTGATTGTACTATTTGCTCGTCAGTTATTGTTTTGGGTACTATAAGAGCGGACCCATAAGTTGGGCACAGTTTAAAGTCTTTGTTTATATGAGTAATGCGCCATTCACAGCCAACCGTTGTTTCTGCGGCTATTGTTGACGCTGCAGAAGCCGCCGCAAGATCATGACCATTTGAAATTTGAAATGCTGAGGGGGAAACCGAATTGTTCAATGTAAAATTAAAATTACTATTGCCACTACTAGCATTAAATGTACAGTCATTATTGCAGGCAGCAGTTGAAACAAGTTTTGAAAACTCTAATTCAGGTCTATAAGGAAAGTATTTCAATTAATATGAAAATGTTAAAGATGAACAAATAGTTTTACTTGAATATTGTATAACCATCTTCTAGTATAGTGTACATAGGACGATAGAAAAAGGGATACTCTAGTTCAGGATTGCTTAAACTGCTAAGAGCCTCCAGAGATGATGCAACATTAAAATATTCCTTGGCGTTTTGGATTTTTAACGATAATATACGCAGATCTTTGCATTTTAATGTTATTAGTCCACCTACAACAGTGTTTTGTACCATAAAAGGTTTCTTCTCCACGGTGTCAATGTTTTTATGCATAAGCTGGAAATGAATATGCGTATATATATATATATATATATATATATATATATATATATATATATGTACATAAAAGTCGATACATAACATACACATTTATATACATATGAATATTAGTAAGAAATTAATTTCGTTTTCCCATTTGAATCTTAAACTTTTAAACTCTCAATTCTCGTAATCCTATTCCCCGAAATAATATTATATTATTATTATTACAGTAGATACCGGCTATAAGCGCATCGCATATAAAAGAAAATACTTATAAGAAAGTGGAAAAACATCACGTCTTTTTCTTTACTTTCGATAGAAAAAATATGATGGCAATATTTTTAACGAATTCATGCTAAGGAAGATACATTTTCCTCAAAATGGTTCAGATTGTTTAATTTCGGGAATTTCAATTAGTATATAGTCCAATATTTTGAACAATGTAGGTCAAATTTATACTTTTCACCTGATTTCTTTATATATATGTTTGTATGTATGTACACATTTTAGTCAACATTGCATACGCAAATAATGCTATTTTTTACCCATAATTCCTGGCTGTTTTCTTGACGAGCGCTCAATAGCAAATGATGTCCAGTGATGCATAAGCGCCCTTCGATTGTTGCATTTTGGTAGTCATGGAGAAAGACTCCATCCAATTTTGGCGTTTTAATAAGTTCGACGAAATCCATTTTATTCCTTTTAGTTTTTAGATTTAAGGCAACAGGCGACAAGGATGATGAACCTAAAATTAAATTTCTAAATGAAGTAAAATTATTTATACGTCAGCTTAAGTGAGAAAAAAAAAACAAATTAAGTGAAAGGCGAAAACTGTTTTTTATAATGAACTAACATATCGTTAGTAAAACATAGAAAGGTGCTAAATCGTGTTGGTGGAAACATTTCGATTTTTAGTGATTCCAATAAATTTTACATATACATTACGCTATAATAATTATAGTAATCGTTGATGTTTATAGAAAACACAAAAAAAACCTTAGAACATATATATGTATGTAAATGAATTTAATTTGTCTTCCTTTGGTATTCTATAAGATAAGCTAAGAAATAAAATGTATATAAAAACATTTAATAGTTATTTATTTAAGATATTGTTAATTTGTAACTATATGCTTTGGTTTTAAAAAGTGAGTGCATAAGCTGATTCAGTTTTCCAATTATTTTGAAGTCTACCAATAAAATGGGAAAACAATACATTATCAGCAGACATTTGATTCTTCGACATTTCGTATTTGAAAAATAAAAATAATTGTATTTGAAAATCTTTCTTCATTTGATGGTGTAACGCACCCATCGAAGAAAAGCTATTTTTACATATTTGGATCTTCCACATTTTGTCTTCCTGTGTTGTTGTAAAGTAGCCATCGAGGAAAAGCTACTTACACAGCTAGAAAAGTTATAGGAAAACGATACTAATAAAACATGTTCTTTAGCAATTCTTAAAAACCAAAGTTGTACAGGTGTATACTATTAGTGGTTTTCAAAAGTAGTTTTGAAATAGATAGAAAGGATCCTTTACAGGCATTTCAATCAGGGGTGTCATAGAATCCAAGTCAATTTTGATAATTGTCGGTTTTGCAAATCGAATTACTACTTTTAAAGAAACATTTTTGTTTGAAAATTTAATAAATTGTAGTATTTGGGATAAAATGTTTATAAAACTTGTGTTTTTATATAAAAAACAACTATAGAAGAGAATATAAGATGTAGGAGATAAATTACATATATGATTTTGATGTTTGCATTTGTGCAATCTTGCAGTTTTGTGAAAATATAAAGGGAATCTATTAAGTATATGTATAAAAAAATTTTTCCTAAAACGAACTAAAATTAATTTTATATAAAACAAAAACAAAGCAGTGCTGTTCTTGCATATATGCTGCTAACAGCTGACGGCACAGGAGAGATCCGAAGAAGGCATTTGCGAGTATGCATCAACTTGCTTAATCTGCCAGAGACAGCTGAAATACACGTATTATTATAATCTTAGGCTTTAACAGTTTAAACAAATACTCTTTATGTATGGTATTAGACACAATAAAATGCTGCCTTTCACGTTGTATGATCACGCCATTACTGAAACTATCAGCTTCTTTGGATTTGTAGCTGAAAGTTTGTACGAACATTTTTTTTAAAAAGAAAGAAAACAATTGTATTTACCGACAGTCTCTCCGTTTTGAAGGCTATCTCCAAACCATTCAACAACAAGTGGAGTACAGTGACCAAAATCAGAAATGTCCTTATAGGCGAACAACGCGTAAGAATTTGTTGGATCCCTAGCCATATCGGAATACCTGGTAATGAAAGAGCGGATACAGCTGCTAAATACGCATCTTATGCTCCAGTACTAATGGAACCATCATTTGAAAAAATTGACCTCAGACGCCAAATAACAAATTACTTCAAGGACAGATTCAGAGAGAACGTCTCACATTACCATTATTCTGTAATTAATAGGAACAATTGTACCTCTACATATCCAATAATGACAAATAAGGATAAAATAATGGTATTTTCAAGACTAAGACTTGGACACACCACATTCTCTCATCAATATCTACTGAAGGGATCTACTAGACCGAATTGCAGCACATGTAACACCTACCTCACGATCAAGCATGTTCTTGACGAATGTCCAACATACTCTTACCAGAGAAGATTACAATCTAATACCCCATTCACCAACTTTCTTTTGGAAGCGACCGTCTACAATATACACATAATATATAGCTTAATCAAACAATCCAAACTTCCTGTGTAACTTGCATATAGAGAGCCGATGGCCATAGTAGCCAGTGCTCATTTTGTATACTTTAGTCTTAGAATTTATTCATAAGATTAAATAACTAATAATAATAATAATAATAATAATAATATATATATATATATATATATATATATATATATATATATATATCTGGGTTGATTCTAGATCACGAAATCATGGTTATGGAGCGCTTTCTTCGTACATACTGGGTGCAACTGAATACGAAATCGAACAAAAAGCTATGGTTGATAAATCATTTTTATAATTTATACAAAATTTAATAACTAGCATTTTTTGTGATTTATTTACTTTAGAGAGCACTTCAATGAAATCAACCAATTGAAAAAAAAACGCTTCTTCAAAGCGACAGCTGTAAGCTGATCAGATTATTTCCAATAACGAAACCGATAACATTGGTTTCTGTGACACCTAAAAACCGACATTAATTATAATTAGAACATAAAACGGATAATATCGGATTCCATGACACTAAACTATTTTTTGTATGTTTCAAATCCGATTCCGATAAGACCGGTTTCTATGACACCCCTAAATATTTTGCATTGTTTACAAAAATAATTTAAATAAGATTTTGCATAACTACTGAGCTGGTATTAAAAGCTTGTAGTTATGGACTACATTTGAATACTGCTTGCTGAAGATGTCCTATTTTTTACTTGGTATTTGCTTTGGTGGCTACAGATTTCATTTTAGTCTCTACTGAATATATTGTAGTAAAGGGTTAATTGATCATTGATTAACTGGTACGATATTCAGTTTAGAATCCAAAGATTAGCTGAATATTTATCATGTGGCATGAACTTTTTATTTTTACACTACATTTGCGCATTTTCTGTCTTTGTAGTTACTTTCGGCAATCTACGTGCCAAGGACGTATAATTATTTTTTAGTGCGAAAATAAACTTTATTGAAAGTTTATCAAAGCTTTGGAATTCCGAATGCAATTTCACACTAAGATCAATTCACATTTGCTGTATAGTTTTTAACATTTTATTACCTATTGGCATTCTTCACTTTGTCCAATTGTAAGAATTTATCCTTCCTGGTGAAGATTTAAGTTCTGTAAAATATCACATTACACAAGCTGGTGGAAGGTATTTCATATCCCTACTTAAATTTCAATAAATTAGCCGACTCCTTAATTTTTAAGCACAATTATAATATTTACCTACGTATATTCACTGCTTTTCTATTCAAGCAATTGCAGTTGCACTTTATAAAAATGTTATGATTGCATAATTTTTCTTTTCTTTTTAATATCGAAATGATTAAAATGTTTGTTATTTGCTTCCACTTAATTAATCCTTCCCAATAAAAATTGGAAGGATACACAAACTTCCTAGAAAATAACAGGAACCTTTTTTCTGCTCTTTATCAAGGCATTCTTAATTTCTATTTAGACATTTTTGTTCAGTGTTACCATATGATAAGAACGTTGCAATGCATAGCTGGAGCAAATAGTGCGCAAATATTCACATATGAAACTATGTCCCAATCTTGGCCAAACAATGGGGTCATCTCACTATTACAACAACACAAGCCGTGCATCTTATTTGTGTAAAAGTTTTTCATTATATATTATCTAGGAAAACCTGTTTGTGGTTTTGCAATAATGCTTTTTACAATATCAACAAGTAAAACACATTGATCATATTGGCATAGCGACTTTTGACAGTAAGGAAAAGCTCTGACCTTCAATACACAATCTTGCAAAATATCATCCGGTTAAGATGACCTGTTTATTCGGGCATGGTCCCACCTATCAGGTCATTGCATTAGTCCAACAATATGAAAGCACGACGGTAAATTTGTCTGTATAAAATTGTCAACAAAACTTGTTTTCGATATTATATTAATACTATTTACAATAACAAAAATCACATTGTTAACAAACGTCGGTGAAGCGTTAACAATAAATAAAATGGTGATCCGAAATGTTATTAACTTTTGCCAATATTGATGAATGTTAACGGTTAAAACATGTCCGAGAAAGTCATCTGAAGAGTTGCATTGTACTGTAGGAAGTATAATAATAGGTCTGTTTCTTTACTTTGTCTGTATTCAGACGACGAAAATTTTATTGAACAATTTTCGGCGCACACACAATAGTCTTGTTGTTGGCATGTATACATTTTTGTGTGTATGAACGTAGGCGTTTCTTTCCCCGTCTCGTCTCTCTCGCACGTTAACTAAAAATTTTAAAATAAGTCCTGTAGCATGAGAATCAATAAGATACATCCATTTATGTTTGTATGTACAAACATGCATAAATCCATAAAGCACTTGTAAACTCCTTTTAAGCGTCCTCGTTTACGCAATCCGATAGCCAGTGAATTATTATTATTATCTTTATTAGTATTATAAAAATTTTACGATTATTTCATGGTAGACCATTGAACTGTTAATATTTCTCTGCAATCTTGTAGATAGCTCTTTTTCGAATCTTTTGGACGATTGTTCAGAGTAAACCAAATTAGGGAAATAAATTCAAAGCATATATTTATGTCTATTTATACATACACTTTGGATTATTTGTTAAAATCGTAGTTTATACGATATGGCGATAGGCATTATGAACAAAATAGTCAGCCTAATAACGGTTGGCGTTTTTTGCCTACAAATTCGACAGCTAGTAATAGATTGAAGAAGTAATAAATATATTACTTCTATTTTCCTCTGAAGTAATATATTTATTATAAAAATCCTCTTATAAACTTAATATGATTTTATAGATGAAAAGTTAGTATAATGACTAAAACTCTGTAAATTGTGTGATAACTGTAGGTTAAGTGTTAAAAGTTTTTTAAAATAAAAAAAGGTTTAATATTTCTTTAAACTATTTCAAATTGTCGAACTTTTAGCCGAAAAACGCCAACCGTAATCAGGCTGAGTGTTCCGCGATCTTTTTTGACATATCGTAGAAGAATTATTAAGATTTTTACAAGGTTCGTTTTTAAACCCTTTTAGACATTGAACAATTTCTCACATTGCACGAACATTCACGTTCGGAATAACAATTTAAATTCACTCCAATTGCGGAAAACTCTCCTATGATTAAAAAACATACTAACGAAACTTTAATTCTGAATGTTGTTCTTGAAATTTATATCTTTTTACCAACAATTTGTATATATACTTTTCAGAACTCGAGAATAGTGTACACGATCTTCACAACACAGAATTCAACACATATTAATAAGTATACAGATTTTAAACTCCAATATAAAAATTTCACTTGCAGATGCTGTTAGAAAAATTGTCGGTAATTCGTTTATTTCAAAATATTATTTTTGTACCAAAAATTAATAAAATTAAAAGATAAAAAATATACGAAATGTATCAAAATATTATTAAAATAAGGTGAATGATTTACAGTAGACATGTACTATGTGTAACATTTATGTTTATATTAAATTAATTGATTATTAAATAAATCCAATTGAATATTCCAAACAAAAACATACATAAATAAATTAATTAAATAATCTTAAGTAAACTTTGCATGATAAATTTTTACTGCTAAACCTAAAGAAATTAGTTCTTTTGAAACAAAATACGTATTATGAAAATATTTAGTTAAATTTATTTATTTACAAATTTTCAAGAGAAAATGCACAAAACGAAAACAAAATTGGTTGAATGGAATGCTAAAACGAAATTTACTAAAGTTATATTCAAACATCTCAAAAGAGAGTCTTAAATCGTCAGATATCCATCAGTAACAACTCAAGTTGGATAAATGGTAATATTATTTATATATTCTTTGATCACATATTTCTAATGGTATAAGAGGAAGACTAAAACGCTTTAATGAGTACCAAGTAAAATCAAATAAAATAAAAAATTTTTTCGCTTGAGTTTTCAAAAACTATTCAGATCACTGTTTTTCTATAAATATCTGATGGTTTAAGATAATTTTGCAAACAAAATAACGAAAATTTCATAAGATTAATTTGGAAGTATTGAGAGTATAAAATAAAAATATTCTTTTCGTTCTAATTATTTCTGATTATTTTGTAAAAGCAATATTTTTATGGATTTTTACATAACTGAAAACACTATCGAAAATATTTAAATTTTGTATAAGCAAAAGGCAACACACGTTTCAAATGATTATATATAGAAGGAAATTTCGCAAGTTTAAAACATACTGCTTAATAAAATGGAGTATAACATTTCATGTCGTTTTATTGCGATTACGTTCAGATATCACTACATTACTTTTAGTTGTATGTCAAATGCAATAATTTAATAGTTGGATTAGAAACGTTTTATTTTCGCTTCTGTATGTAGATGAACATTTCATCAGTTTTACACTTTATCCTTTCAGTGCATATTCTTTTTTTTAATAGAAATACGATTGTAAAAAAATTGTATTTAAAAGCTGGTTGTGCAACATTTTTTAATGGCAAATTTACGAATATGTGACATTTACCAACTGTTTGTTTAAAATAGGTAAAAAGGGTAAATGGTACCATTTTTGTTGACAATATTTGATATGCATTGCATAATTATATGTATCATATGCAATCAGAAAAGAAAACGATATAACTGTTTGAAAATGACTCGTTGTCCAATATACATATGTTCAGCACATATATCAACGTTTACATTTGCACAAACGAGTATATATATGTAAAGACGTTTAGAATTACTTATTTTAAAAATATTTGTTCTAAGTCTTGTAATTAATATACCAAATAACAATAAATTTTTTCGATCTATGTATATTGGCATTTTGCTTGTTACAATGTTTTTAAACGAAGTATATCAATAGATACTACTATTGTATATATGTATACATTATTTTAAACCTGCATTTTTAACATACAAAAGATTGTTCATGATATTATTTGCTACTATTGTTCAATTATTTTTTATGGATTTTATATATTTTGTTAAATAGTTAGTGGTATATAAAATAAATAGTTTATATGTATTCTTAAAATCTAGTTATCGAATTTAACTTATTATAAAAATACTAGTTTACAATTAATACCTAAAATTATTTATCATATATGTATGAAAATACATATAATATAGTGAGAGTTATAAATATAATTATAGTGTTATGCACGTATTAGATACATCATATAAACCTCTAAATATTAGTTTGTTATTGTATATTGTATTTCTTTTCCGTTGAATCATTTATGAACTGATATTTTAAATAAGAAAACCTTCATACAACATAGAATGCCTCTTAAATTTACATATGTATGTATATTTATGAAGAATAACATAAAAAACTTGGGATTGTTTATTTTTGTGTCATTCTGTATGCTTTAAAAATAATGCAAGTAACAACTTTTGTAAATATAAAAGCGTTGTATGCAGTTTATTGTACACAATATTCATCCTTATGAAAAAAATTATAATATATGCGTCTATATATATATATATATATATATATATATATATATATATATATATATACATATATATATATATATATATACATATATATATACATATATATATATGTATATATAATAAAATATATTTAAAAAATTTAAACGTAATTTGAACTTTTTAGCTTTTAGAATTTTTATCATTTTATTTTTGCATTAAAAATAAATTTTCTTGCCTAGTAACATAAACTACACTCTATTGTAACAAAACCTCAGCTTTTCAAAGGGGTTTTTATCGTGTCTGGCGGTCATTTGCATATATGTAAAATTTTAATGAACGGAAGACACCATAATAAATGAAAGATGCAATACGTTGTAATGGAGGGTATATACTAATATATTGAAAAATTGGGATATATATATATATATATATATATATATATATATATATACATATATATATATATATATATATATATATATATATATGTATATATATATATATATATATATATATATATATATATATGTATATATATATATATATATATATATATATATATGTATATATATATATATATATATATATATATATATATATATATGTATGTATATATAAATATGGATGGTGGTGGATCTTCTCTCTCCAAGATACAAAAGTTCCCATGAAACCTAAAGCTTACTTCTACACAAGCACAGCATTTGGTTAGTCAGCTATTTTAGAATAAAAAAATCTAGCAGAATTTACAGAATACTAGTTGTAGGACATAATTTATACAGATTTCGAACGGTATTAGTTAACATTTTGATCCGAAAGGTTCCAAAACTCAATCTAATTTATTTTGATTTCCAGAACACTCAGATCCGAATTTTAGTTAATTATTTAAGAAATGCAATTCTTAAATAAAATATTTTAACTACAGCAAAAAACAATGAATGACGGAAGCAGCAAAATAAAATAAAAAATCGA